>CAUYLG010004853.1:0-58865 GCA_963573385.1 Cacajao melanocephalus | reverse complement strand
GTGTCTATCTTTATGCCAATCCCACACTGTATTGATTGCTGTAGCTTTATGGCAAGTCTTGAAATAAAGTAGTATAAGTTATCCAACTGTGTCCTTTTTTTTTTTTTGAGACAGAATCTGGCTGTGTACCCAGGCTGTAGTGCAGTGGCATGATCTCAGGTCACTGCAAACTACACCTCCCAGGTTCAAGCAGTTCTCCTGCCTCAGCCTCCTGAGTAGCTGGGATTACAGGCACCCGCCACCACACCTGGCTAATTTTGTATTTTTAATAGAGATGGGGTTTCAGCATGTTGGTCAGGCTGGTCATGAACTCCTGACCTCAGATGATCCACCTGCCTCGGCCTCCCAAAGTGTTGGGATTACAGTCATGAGCCACCACACCTGGCCCTTTTTGGTGGTTGTTGAGACAGAGTCTTTCTCTGTCACCCAGGCTGGAGTACAGTGGCACCATCTCAGCTCACTGGAACCTCCCCATCCCAGGTTCAAGCAATTCTTGTACTTCAGCTTCCCAAGTAACTGGGATTACAGGCATGTGCCAACACACCCAGCTAATTTTTGTATTGTTTTAGTAGAGGTGAGGTTTTGCTATGTTGGCCAGACTGGTCTTGAACTCCTGACCTCAATTGATCCACCCGCCTCAGCCTCCCAAAGTGTAAATCCAGATATCCTTTTTATCTTTTCATTTCAATGTACCTTTGCCTCATTTAACCTGGCATAATATTTTCAGTTATCAAAATTCTATTTTAAGCAGTACTGGTAGAGTTTTAAAATCTAAAATGCATTTGTTTGTCCATTCCTTTTAAAAACCCAGGATTCTAAGCATATACACCCCCATCTTATATAACGCCTTCTCATCTATTTTTTTCTGTTTTGATTCCCATAATATTGAGAGGTAGGCATTATTTTTTCAATTTTAGAGATAAGGAGATACTTGGAAAGCTCAAGTCACTTGCTTTAAGTTAGGTAACTATTAAGTGTTAGGACAAGGCCAGAACCCAGGTTTTTTGATTCCTAATCTAATGTTTTATACATTGTTTCTTAGAATTTTATAATTAGTTTCTTGATAGTTTATATTAAGTTCCACTGTATAATTTGTCTCCTAGGCCTTGAATGTTGTGTATCAGATTATTCTTACATTAAATAGTTCCAGGTATTTCTATATTTTGAATTCTTAGTGCAAATGTCTCTTGTTACATACTGCTGGTTTTCAAGTATCATCTTGTTAGGGTACCAATTTTTTTGGTTCCTTCTGATTTACTTTTTCCTGGGAAAACTAATAGTGGATTCCACTAAACTTATGTATAACATTGAAGACAGTGGCATTAAGCAGTGTTCCAAGGGATTTTCTTTGGTGAATGAACTGTCACTTTAATTCCTGAAGCTTATGTATACACACACACACACACACACACACACACACACACACAGTCTGTATACATACATATATATGTGTGTGCATATGTTTTAAATATATACATAAAAACTTTATATATGGAAATAATTTAAAATTCTTAAATTGTTGCAAAAATAGTTCAAGGGTTTGTATATACCCTTCACCTAGTTTTTACCCATAATAACATCTTATGTAACCACAGTACGTTATCAGGATCAGGAAATTGAACTTAGTACAATTCAATTAACTAATTACATATCTTATTTGGATTTCACTAACTTTATATGCACCCGTTTTTAGGGTATATATTGTGATACTTAATCTCACTTGTATTAGTTTTTCCTGCTGTATAACAGATTTCAAAAAATTTAGTTGCTTAAGACAACACACATTTATTATTTCACAGTTCTGTGGGTCAGGAGTCCAGGCACAGCTTTCCTGGGTAGTTTGCTGGGCTAAAATCAAGGTGTTAATTAGGGCTGGGAGGCTCATCTGAGGAAAGACTCTTGCTTCCAAACTCAGGTTATTGGCAGAATTCATTTCCTTGAGGCTATAGGAAGCCAGCCTACTGCTTCCTCAAAGCCAGCAAAGGTGTGAATGAATTCTAATGCAATTGGGCTAGCAGACGGAGTCATATACAATGAAACAATCTGAGATTGTGATCCCACCATCTTTGCTATATTCTATTAGAAGCAAATCAGAGGTTTTGCGCCCGTGCAAAGGGAGAACATGATACAAGAACGTAATCAAGAGGCAGGGATCATGGGGACCACCTTAAAGTCTGTCTACCACCATGTGTATAAATTCATGTAACCACCACCAAAATTGTAATACAGGACTGTCCATTACCACAAAGAAATTTTGTCATGCTCTCTCTTTATAGTCACACCCTCCCCCAAACCCTAAGACCTAACATGAATATGTTCTTAAGAACCATCCAAGCTATTGAGTGTATAAGTAGTTACTTTTTATTGCTTAGTAGCATTCTATTTCATGGACATGCCACAATATGTTTATCCTTTTACCCATGTACCCATTGAAGAACATTGGGTTATTTCTGGCTTTTGGATTAGTACAAATGAAGTTACTCTGATCATTTTTGTATAGTTTTGTTTAAACATGTTTTCCTTTCTCTAGGGTAAATATCCAAGAGTATAATTGCTAGGTCATGTTAAGTGTGATTGTTTAGATATATATAGTGTTTAAATATATATGTTTAAATTTATAAGAAAATGCCAAACAGCTTTTCAGAGTGACTATACCATCTTACATTCCATACAGCAATGTATGAGAGATCCAACTGGCTCTGCCTCTTCACAAGAGTCTTTGTATTGTCAGTATTTTTTTTTATTTTAGCCATTTTAATAGGTGTTTATTAGACACCTATTATTGTGGTTTTAACTTGCATTTCCCTAATAGCTAATGATGTTGGCAGTCTTTTTATAGTGCTTGTTTGTCATTATATATCCTCTTTGGTGAAATATCTGTTCAAGCCTATTTTCTAAATTGGTTGTTATATTACTGTTAAGTACAATTATTTATATATTCTAGATATGAATCTTCTGTTACATATGTGATATGCAAATATTTTCTTCTATTATGGTATGTACTTAGCACCTTTTGAAGAGCAAAAGTTTTACATTTTGATAAGTCCAATTAATCTTTTTTTTTTTTTTTTTTGAGATGGAGTCTTGCTCTGTCACCCAGGCTAGAGTACAGTGGCGTGATCTCGGCTCACTGCAACCTCTGCCTCCTGAGTTCAAGTGATTCTCCTGCCTCAGTGTCCCAAGTATCTGGGATTACAGGCACCCGCCACTGCCCCAGCTACTTTTTTTATTTTTAGTAGAGACCAAGTTTCACCATCTTAGCCAGGCTGGTCTCGAACTTCTGCCTCGGCCTCCCAAAGTGCTGGGATTACAGGCATGAGCCACTGCACCTGGCCCAATTGATCTTTTTTATTTGCTTGTTTTATGGATCATGCTTTTGGTGTCATGTCTAAGAACTTTTCACTTTATCGTAGGTTATGAAGATTTTCTCCTACATTTTTTTCTAAAAAATAAAGGGGAAAACCCACATTTTCTCATGGTTTTTACATTTAGATCTATGATTCATTTGCGCATACCAATTCTATACATATTTTGTTAAGTTTTTATCTATGTTTTAACTTTTTAGACAGATTGTAACTGGTATATATTTTTTTAATTTTGTCGTCTACGTGATCATTGTAAGTATCTATAAGAATGATTATTTTTGTGTGCAGGTCTTGTATCCTGTGATATTGCAAACTCACCTATTGTAGATGTTTTCTAGTGTATTCCTTGGGATTTTCTGTATATAAGACCCTGTTATCTGCTAATAGGGGGAATTTTATTTCTTCATTTCCAGTTTATATGCTTTTTATTAACTTACCATAGTGGACAGAATGTTCAATATTGCATTGAGTAAGAGTGCAGAGAGCAGACATCCTTGTCCTAATACTGATCTTGGGGAAAATCATTCAGTTTTACACCATTATGTATGATGTTAGCTGTAAGTTTTTTTTGTAGATGCTCTTTGTCAAGTTGAAGTTCTATTTCTAGTTTGCTTAGAGCTTTTGCCATGTCTAGCTGTTGAATTTTACCAAATAATTTTTCTGTATAAGTTGGCATAATCATGTGATTTTTTTAAAGTAATCTTTATTTTCCTGTTATATAGTAGATTATATTGATGGAGTTTCAGATATTGAATCAGTCCTATATACTTGGAGTAAACCCCGATGTGTTGTACTATGTAATTCTTTTTCTTCAGTACTAGATTCAATTTGTGTATATTTCGTTGAGGATTATTAAAGCTAAATTCATGGGGAAAATTAGCTTTTGTATTTATTTCTTCTGTCAGGGTAACATCAACTTCTTAAGAGGAATTGGGATGTATTCCCTCTTATTTTCTGGAAAATATTGTCTAATATAGGACTATGCAAATTATGTATTTCATATTGAGTGAGTTTTGGTGGTTTTTTTTTTAGAATTGGTTTATTTCATCTGAGTTATTGATCATACTCTGTATGCTTATGTTTCTTTACACTTCTTTAGGTTTCTTTTATGATGCAGGCTCTGGTCTGTCATGGTGAGCATTTTGTGGGTGTTTGCAAAGAATATGTATTCTGTTCTTGTTATTCCATAAATGTTACTTAAATTCCCTTTTTAACAGTGGTGTTTAGTTTTTTTGTATTCATCTTGGTTTTCTATCATTACTCGTATCTTTCTGAGAGAAGGATGTTGAAGTCCTCAACTATAATTATATATTTTTCTATTTCTGCTTATAGTTCTGTCAGTTTTTGTTCCCTGTGTTTTGAAGATGTGTTGTTTCCAGAATTAGTATTGTTATGTCATCTTGGTGGATAGACATTTTTATCATTTTTAATCACCCTTTTTTTTTCTTCCATTTTCTTTGCTTTGAAGTCTGCTTTTTCCTGGTATTAATATGGTTACTTATGTTTGTTTTTTAATTAATGTTTATATGGTATATTCTTTCCCATCCTTTTTAGCCTACCTATGTCATGATTTATTGAAGTGATGTTCATTTAGGTAGCATACGGGTCAGGGCTTTTTTTTTTTTTTTTTTAATAAGAGATGGGTTCTCACTATATTGCCCAGCCCAGGCTGGTCTTGAACTCCTGAGCTCAAGCAGTCCTCCCATCTCGGCCTCCCAGAATGCTGGGATTACAGGCAGGAGCCACTGTGCCAGGCCCAAGGCCATATTTTTTTTAAATCCACTGTACCAACCTGTGTTTTAAATTTTTGTGTGTAGACCATTGGTATTTAAAGTGATTATTGGTATGTAAGAACTTAAGTTTGCTATTTTATTGTTTGTTTTCTGTTCATTCCCTCTATTCCTCCTATTTCCCTTTTCTTGCCCACCTATGGGCTACATGTTTGTTTTGTTTGTTTGTTTGTTTTAAGATGGAGTCTCTCAGTCTGTCACCAGGCTGGAGTGTGATCTCTGCTCACTGCAACCTCCGCTTTCCGGGTTCAAGTGGTTCTCCTGCCTCAGCCTCCTGAGTAGCTGGGACTACAGGCACGTGCCGCCACCACCACCACCACCCAGCTAATTCTTGCATTTTTAGAAGAGACGGGTTTCACCATATTGGCCAGGATGGTCTTGATCTTTTGACCTCATGATCCACCCACCTGGCCTCCCAAAGTGCTGGGATTATAGGCGTGAACTGCTGTGCCTAGCCAATGTGTACTTTTTAGAATTCCATTTTGATTTATTATAGTGTTTCTCCATATCACTCTTTAACTTTGTTTTGTGGTTCCTTTGGATATTATAATATGCATGTATAATTTATCAGACTATTAGTATTGACATTATACCACGTTAAGTGAAGTGTAGAAATCTTCTATTTTACACTTTTTTCTCCCAAGTGGAAAATACTAACCTGGACCACCTACTGTTGCCAGATGGGAAGTCC
Source organism: Cacajao melanocephalus (assembly GCA_963573385.1). Classification (NCBI taxonomy): domain Eukaryota; kingdom Metazoa; phylum Chordata; class Mammalia; order Primates; family Pitheciidae; genus Cacajao; species Cacajao melanocephalus. The sequence continues at coordinate 53,019 of CAUYLG010004853.1, read as the reverse complement.
AGATCCCCACACAATACCTCTTAACACAGCAAGGTAGGAGCCATCTGAGATACCTGACTGGGTAGGGTTGGTATTGTCAAAAAGATTTCTGTCCTGCTGGGCTGCCCTGTTTTGCAGTTACTTGGCTAAAGAGAGCAGGTTTTTCTTGGGGCTTTTTTTTCTCACTTGTGGTTTCCTTTGACTTCTGGCACAATCTAGAGAAGCCTGTTAAAGGAAAACCCAGAGAATTCATATCTTGTCTTCCTCAAGACTTGAAGTTCCTAACTGGTCTGTTTTTTTTTTTTCACCTTTTATAGTTTTATAATTCTCTGCTGTATTAAGTCCAGGGTGTTGTAGTGTTTAGTGGGCTGGAGTGAAGAGGTATGAGCCTATTCAGTCTTGTTAAGAACCAGAAATTTGACTGTTCTAATTTTTGTTTTGGTTCTTCAAGCAGGCACATTTTTCTTTTTCTCCTTTTGGGTAACTCAATCGTCTCTCAGGTCTCAGAATAAATGCTACTTTCCTGGAGAAGGAAAATAATACTACTTTTCTTGATATTTTAACCTACATTACAAGCAGGCTTTTCATTCTTTCCTCTTCATTGCAGTTATCAAAATTTTTAATTGTGGTTTGCTTATTTAATGTCTGTCTTACTAGACATACACTCCTGAGTGTAAGGGTTATTTTGGTTTTGTTTTGATTTTTTAATGCACTTTATTCTGGAGAACAGGTTTAGATTTACAGAAAAATAGATAACCATGTAACTGCTGTACTTTAGTGATAAAGTTGTTTCCTATAGGGTCATGGGTTAACAATTCTGATCCTGCTATACGTTTTACTGGAACTGAATGATTTAGTAAATGGATGGTGGATGGCAGGAGCCAGGTTTCTCACTGTTGGACTGGGGATTTACAGATAAGCAAAGGGAGGAGGCTAGAATCTGTGTTCTGATGGATTCAGGTTGGAGACATCATTATTAACTCATATTTAGCTTAATATAGATCATGTCTTTTTTCCCCCCACAAGTCCATATCTATTGTTCAGTGATAATGTTATTAACATCCCCATCTTTTATATTAAATTGTTACAGTTGTTATTCAGTAGGAGTTCCCAGAAAGTAATTGATAGTAATTGTAATTGAAAAGACTGCTTAGGGCTGTCATCATCTCTTGCCTCAATTAGTACAGTAGCCTCTTTATCATGTGTTTGTTGCAGCATAGCAAACTCATCTCAAGATTCTTTGGGTATTCTAGGTGTTTCTTTTCCTGATCTCAATTGGACTCACTTACGCAGCTGCATTCAGCTGGTGGCTAAGCTGGACTGGATTATGTACTATGGCTTCACTCACATGTCTGGTGCCTCAGCTGGAAAGGCTAGAACAGCTGGAAAGCTTTTGTTCTCGCACACATGGCCTCTTTCCACATGGTTTCTCTTGTCTTCCATGGCCTCTCTCTCTAGCAGAATAGTTTGGACTTGTTTACATAGCAGTTGGTTTTTAAGAGCAAAAACAACCTACGAGCTCTCTTAAAGCCTGCAATTGGAACTTCTGAACATCAGTAGAACGTCACTTCAGTCAGAATCCCCCAGAAGACTACTCCAGAGTCAATGTGGAAGGGTGTGAATGTGAGGCAGGATTCATTTGAGGCCATTTTGTAGCAATCTGCCAGAGCTTCACAGCATGTTTCCCTGCCTCCTTTGAATCTATTATTTCTTAACACAGGTCAGACTATATCATTTCTTTGATGAAACCCTGCCCCAAGTTTCCATTTCATTCAGAGTAAAAACCAAAGCTTTTATTCATATTAGCCTGCAGGGCCCTATATGGTCTTGCCTTAAATAGGGATTTGTTTTCCATCTAAAACAAGAAGTGTAAAGGTAGCCAGTCTAGGGCTTGGGTAGCAGTTCAGTAAGGCCATCAGGGAACTCTTTCTCTCTGCTCTGCCATCCTTAGTGTGTTGGTTTTTGTCCTGTTTGTTCCTCATTGTTACAAGATAGCTGCTATACTTTCAGGCCTTGGGTCTACATTCCAGGCAAGAAGAAAAGGAGAAGTAAAAGCTTTCCTCAAAATCCTAGGCTTAGTTCTCTTTGATGAAAATTGGTAATATGGTTACTTCTAGCTGCAGGAGAACCTGGCGAAGTGACAATTTTAGCTGTACACATTGTTGCATCTAGCAAAATGGGAGGTTTTTTTTCTGTTTGTTTTTTGTGAGAATAATAGGAGGATGGTATTACGTAGGCATCCAGCACCAGCTGCTTCAATACCAACTATGTAGCAGAAACTTTACTGTTGCTTTGAAAGCATATTTTTTAGTAGGCATGGCCGTTATGAGACTTAAAAATAATATGGTCAGGCAGTTATAATAATTCCATTTCATAGATGAGGAAATCGAAGCTTTGGCATGATTGCAGTATCAGAATTTATACATGGTCATTCTGATGCCAAATGCTTTGTTATTTCCATAATACAACATTCTAACTGAGTCTTCTGTTCAAAACAAACAAAAAACACAGCATGGCCTACGTTTGTGTGAAGGCTTTGCTGCTTTTTAAAATTATATTTGGTTTTCATGTGTGTCTTCTTTAATAAATTGAATACAAGAAAGAAGGATCAGGTCATTTTTATCTTTTTATTTCCATTGCCTAGAACTCAATGTATGTTTTGAATAAGTAGTTTTTTTTTTTAACCCTGTATTATAGGAAAACCAAAAGGACAGATGAGCAAACAGGTATAGATAAATAGGATAGTATGCTTAAGTTGCATAGCCAGTGACACTGGGCTTGTGGTTTCTTGCTCTCTAGTTGAGAGTACTCTCCTTTTGAGTCACAGAATGTTGGATTAGAGTGAAATTAGAGAGGAAGAAGAAATGTATTCTGCCAGTATCCCCGACTTAAGGCAGGTAATATATATTAATTAATGCGAATCAGTCAGGTCAAGGTGTAGTTCAAATACAGATAAGTGAGTATTTCAAAGGGCCCTCTAAGAAGATGGTATGGAGTAAATAAAAAAGCGGTTTACCAGGAGTCAGAACCCAGCCAGGTCTCTGACAGCTAGTTGCTTAGCTGCTTTAAACATGCTTTTCCCAAAACTAAAATCAAGAAAGTTAGACTAAATGGTTTTTGAAATTCTTTCTAGCTAAAACAGTATGTGAATCACTGTATCCAGTGAATTTTTGTGGGTACTCTAACATTTCTTGGCATCTATTAGGTCAGACTGTTTTATATTTTTGAAATGTAGAGAGAGTAACAGCTCTTTCACTTCTTCTCTGGGAACTGGGCCTCTGAGGAGTAAACATCCTTTCCTGTCTCTCCCTAAACGAAGTACTTAGTCACAAGTGACAGTCCTTTTTCATTTTGTTCTTTGAATCTGGTCTTGTTCTTATTTCAGTGTTTTTCTTAACTTTACTGTGAGTTTGTTGAAGTGTATTAAATTGAAAATGTCGATTTATGTTTGGGTTTAAAAATAAGAATTTCATTATTTCATGAAGTAAAAGTCATTGTATTTATCAAATACATATTATCACATTTGTGTATTTGAAATATTTAACTATCACATGAGGTAGTTTAATTAGAGTATACTGCATAGTCTATAGTTTGGTCCCTTGTAGTAGAATTGTGTTGAATGAAAGTGGCAAGATATGCTTTAGTGTAAGATATGATTATAAGTTTTTACATTTTCCACAGTTGAAATAAAGTTGATACTACTTTTGGTTCTTTTGGTTGCTTTTAAATAATGTCTTTTCCCTTGTTAGACAAGGTAAAAAAGAAAAAAAGTCAAATTTCTTTTTATTGTCAAAAAAATAGAGAAAACATGGAAAACTTTGAAAAATGAAATGGAAATCCCTCTTAATTTTTTTTTACCCATAGATAATTGTTGTTAATGTTTTGATCTTTCCCTCTACTTTTAAAGTTCTTATTTTTAACATAACTTGAAATAAAAGTATGTTTACATAGAAATATATCAGCTGCATATACTGCTTTTAACTAATAAAGGGCATAAGTAAGGGAAACCTTTCTTTATTCCCTAGCTGACTTGAAATTGTTTTGTTAAGACACTTATATAGCATCCTGAACTTTCTCTTTTCTAAAGTTGTTTTAAAGCCCTGATATTTGTAAGCTTTAAAAGGGAGTCTGTGCCCAATACAGTGCATTGCACATAATACTGATTAATTTAAAAATTATTGAATTGACCATTCTATATAACAAATTTCTAATTATTATCTTAGGTAGATTTCTAGAATTAGAATCCTAGGTCAAAGAGAATCACTGTTTTTAAATTTCTTGTTATATATTCCCAGTGTTTTTAATGAAGTCTGGTAGGTGGATAAAGAAAATGTACATATACACAATGGAATATTATTCAGTCATAAATGATGAAATCTGGTCATTTCGAACAACATGGATATACCTATAGGACACTAAGCCAGGCACAGAAAGACAAATACCACATGATCTCATTCATAGGTGAAATCTAAAAGGTTGTTCACCTATAGAGGTAGAGAGTAGAATGGTAGTTATGAGAGGGTGGGAGGAGAGTGGGGAAAAAGGGATAGGGAAAGATGGGTTAATGGGAACAAAAGTTGGGAATACGTAGCAAGAAACATAAAAATAGTTACTCTCTTTGATAGACATTTAGGTTGATTCCATATCTTGGTTATTGTGAATAATGCTGTAATAAACATAGGAATGCAGATATTTCTAAAAATACTGATTTCATTTTCTTTGGAGATATATATATATATGTGTGTGTATATATCCAGTAGTGGGATTACTGGATCATACGGTAGTTCTGTTTAAAATTTTTTGAGCAACCTCCATGCTGTTTTTCATGACTCTACATTCCCACCAGCAGTGTGTAAAGGTTTCCTTTTATCTATGCTCTCATCAACACTTGCTATCTTTTGATTTTTTGAGGGTACCTATTCTAACTACAGTGAGGTGATAACCTCATTGTAGTTCTGATTTGCATTTTTCGATGATTTAGAGATTTTGAACGTTTTTTCATACACCTGTGGGCTGTTTATATGTCCTTTTTTGGAGAAATGTCTATGCAGGCCTTTTGCCCATTTTTTGTTCAGGTTATTTGTTTGTTATTGAGTATTTGAGTTCTTTATATTTTGAGTATTAACCCAAAATCAGATGTGTAGTTTGTAAATGTATTCTCCTAATCTATGACTGGCATCCTTGCTCTGTTGATTGTCTGCTTTACTATGCAGAGAACTTTTAGTTTGATGCAATTCCATTTGTCTATACAGGTTAAGTATCCCGTATCTGAAATGCTTACAACCAGAAGGGTTTTGGGGATTTTTTCAGGTTCTGGAATATTTGCATTATACTGGTTGAGCATTCCAAATCCAAATACTGAAAATTCAAAATGTTCCAATAAGCATTTACTTTGAGCATCATATTGGCGGTCAAAAGGTTTCATGGTGGCTCATGGCTATTATCCCAACATGGGGGTTCAAGGCAGGAGGATCACTTGAGGCCAGCAGTTGAAGACCAGCCTGGGCAACATAGCAATACCCTGTCTTTACAAAAAATAAAAATGAGCTAGGCATGGTGGAGACCACCTGTCATCTTAGCTACTAGGGAAGCTAAGGTGAGAGGATCACTTAAGCGCAGTGTTTCAAGGTTGCAGTGAGCAATGATTGTACCACTGCACTCCAGCCTGGGTGACGGAGTGAGACCCTGTCTTAAAAATAAATAAATAAATAAAAGATTTTGCATTTTGGAACATTTTAGAGTTTTGGATTTAGACTGCTCAAACTGTTTTTGCTTTCGTTGCCCATGCTTTTCAGGTTTTGTCCAAAATATTCTTGCCTACACCAGTGACATAGAGCTTTCTCCTATATTTCCCCCATATTTTCTTCTTGTGCTTTTGTAGTTTTGGGTCTTACATTTAAGTCTTTAATCCATTTTGAGCTGAGTTTTGTATATGGTGAGAGATAAGAATCTAATTTCATTCTTCTTGTGGATATCCAGTTTTCCCAACACCGCTTATTGTCCTTTCCCCATTGACCACTTATTCTCCTTTCCCCATTGAGTGTGACACCTTTGTCAAGAATTAGTAAACTATAGATGGGGGATTTATTTCTGGCTGTCTTCTGTTCCGTTGGTCTGTGTGTCTTTTTTACACCAGTACCATGCTGTTTTGATTACTGCAGCTATGTAGAATGTTTTGAAGTCAAGTAGTATGATGCCTCCAGTTTTGTTCTTTTTGTTCTAGATTGCTTTGGCTGTTTGTGGTCTCTTGCTGTCTTTATGGTTAGGTGACTTTCTCTAGTAATGTGTTTTTGATGGTTTGCCTGTTACTTTTGGTGTATCTCTTACAGGTTTTTGCTTTGCAGTTACCATGAAGCTTATGAAAAAAAATCTTAAAATGAGTCATTTTAAACTGATAGCGACCCAACTTTGATTGTAAAGATAGAAAAATAAATAAAAACCAAACTACATTTAAACTCCATTTTCTCCCACATTTGTAATTTTTGATATCCCATTTTATATCTTATATTGCTCATCTCTTGGCAAATTAAAATAGCTATTATTTTAATAGTTTTGTCTTTTAGCCTTACTAAAGATTTAAGTGGTTTATGTACCGCATTTATAGTATTATAGTATTCTGTTTCCAGTATACTTACTCTTACTAGTGAGTTTTACACCTTTAAGACTTTTTCTTGTTACACATTAGAGTCCCTTTCTTCATTTGAAGAACTGTTTTTTTAGCATTTTTTGTTTGTTTGTTTGTTTGAGACAGGGTCTTACTCTGTCCTCCAGGCTAGAGGGCAGTGGTGTGATCATGGCTTACTGCAGGTCTCCTGGACTTGAATGATCCTCCCACCCCAGCCTCCCAAGTATCTGGGACTACAGGCACGCACCACCACACCCACTGGTGTTTTAATTTTCATTTTTAGTAGAATCGAAATCTTGGTATGCTACCCAGGTTGATCTTGAGCTCCTGAGCTCAAGCAGTCCTTCCACCTTGGCCACCCAAAGTACTGAGATTACAGGTATAAACCACTGTGCCTGGCCTATTTTTTAACATTTCTTGTAAGACATACCTGATGATGATAAATTCTCTTAGCTTTCATTTGTCCGGCAAAGTCTTTATCTCTACTTTATTTCTAAAGGAAAGCTGTGCTGGGTGTAGTGTTCTTGGTTGACAGCCCACTCTACCCCCAATCTTTTTTTTTCTTTAGCAATTTGAATATATCATCTCACTCATCCTGGCTTCTGAGGTTCCTGCTGAGAAGTCTATTGCTAGACAGATTGGAACTTCTTATATGTTATTTGCTTCTTTTGTTGCTTTCAACATCTTATTTTTGTCTTTGATCTTTGAGAATTTGATTTTAGTATTTCTTGAGGTCAACTTATTTGGGTTGTATCTGATAGGTAACTTTTGACCTGATCTCTCTTTCCGTCTGTGTCTCTGTCTCTGTCTCTCTCTCTCTCTCTCTCTCTCTCTCTCTCTCTCTCTCTTTCTCTTTCTAAGTCTTACCCTGTTGCACAGACTGGAGTGCAATGGCATGATCTTGGCTCACTGCAACCTCCACCTCCCGGGTTCAAGCGATTCTCTTGGTTCAGCCTCCCGAGTAGTTGGGATTACAGGCGTGCGCCACCATGCCCAGCTAATTTTTTGTATCTTTTGGTAGAGACGGGGTTTCACCATGTTGGCCAGGCTGCTCTTGAACTCCTGACCTCGTGATCCACCCACCTCCTAAAGTGCTGGGATTATAGGTGTGAGCCACCGCACCTGGCCATATTTGCTCTTTTGATGCTGTCCCATGGTTCCGTAAACTTTCTTCATTCCTTTTTACCTTTTTTTTTTATTTCTCCACCAGCTGTGTGTTTTCAAATAGCTTGTCTTCAAGCTCACATTTTTCTGTTTGATAGAGTCTGCTGTTGATATTCTCTATTGCATTCTTCATTTTGTTCATTGTATTTTCAGCTTCAGGATTTCTGTTTGTTTTTTTTTCAAACTTATTTTAACCTCTCTTTAAGTTTCTCTGGTAAATTACTGAATTCGTCCTCTGTATTTTATTGAAGTTCATTGAGTTTCCTTAAAACAGCTATTTTGAATTCTCTGAGACATCACATGTCTCCATCACTTTAGGATTGTTTCCTGGTGCCTTATTTTGTTTGTTTTATGAGATTATGGTTCATAAATACTTTTTTAAATTTTTCTTTGAGACAAGAGTCTAACTCACTCTGTTGCCCAGGCTGGAGTGCAGTGACACAATTTCGGCTCACTGCATGCAACCTCCGCCTGCCGGGTTCAAGCAGTTCTCCAACCTCTGCCTAATGAGTAGCTGAGATTACAGGCATGCACTACCACGTCTGACTAATTTTTATATTTTTAGTAGAGACAGGGTTTCATGATGTTGGACAGACTGGTCTCAAACCCCCGACCTCAAGTGATCCACCCGCCTCAGCCTCCCGCTCTTGGGTTAACAGGCGTTAACCACCGTGCCTGTCCCTTGAATATACGTAATGCCTTTGGCCTGCCATAACATCTGAATATTCAAGGATTAGCTATTTATTCCCAATTCACATTCTGGTGGTGGTTTGTTCCTGTTCTTCCAGAAATCCTAAGTAGGTCATTTATTAGTTCTCTAAGCCCATGGTCAGTATCACTGTTTCAACATTAGATGGCACTGTAAGCCCAGGTTTACAGTGAATTCACAGTATGTGTTCTGGCCCAAGAGCCTGGAAAGTAGTTTGTCTCTTTGGGTGTGTGAGTTTCTACCTGCGGTCAGGACACGGCAGGCACTGTGGCACTCTGCTCAGTGCTTGGGCCTCACCATGGAATGCTTCAAAGCAACATTGTATGCCTTTTCCCCTCTCCTTCTTTAAAGCATCGGTTTCTCCACACTGTGCTGCCTGGGGTTAAGGGAAGGGATGGAGCAGGCAATATTGTGGCCAGCATGGTCACTGTAATGCTAGGTCACACCCAAAGACCATAGCTGCCAAGATAAGTGCGGCACAGGGGTATGCTCAAGACCCACGCAACTATGGCCTGCCTGCTGCTGAGGTTTATTTATGGTTCAAGGCCACTGCACACAGATAGTGGTGATGCAGCCCAGAGTCCATTTCACTGAGGCTGTGTCTCTCTGCCTGACACCGAAGTGAGTTCAGAGGCACTGTCTTTGGGGGCCAGCTTGTGGTCAGTGGGCCATCACGTTTTGCCCAGTGTTGAGTTTTACCATGGTAGGCTTGTCACTGATCAAAGATCAAAGTACTTTTATGTATCTTTTTTCCCCCAGTAGATGGAGTCACTCTCCAAGCAAGCTGTGCTGCCTAGGGTTGGAAGAAGGATGGTGGGGTTCCCAGTCCTGCCACCAAGACTACTGTATCCCTGGGGCACCAACCAGGCCCATACCACTATAGCTTTCCTGCTGCTGAAATTTACTCATGGACTGAGGCTAATACAGATGAGAGGACACAAGTCTATCACACTAAGGCCACAGGTTTCCACCTAGTTCCAGGATAGGTCCAAAGGCTTTGTCTGCATACCTTGTTCTGTCTGTGGTTAAGGGACATGGGGTTCTGCCTGGTATTGGGTTTTACCATGGAAGGCCCAGTGCTGAGCTACAAGTCAGAGTCCTGCACTCACTTCCCTCTCCTTACCCAAGTGGGCTGTCTCTCTCTCTCTCTCTGTGCCGTGCTTATAGTTGGGGGGGGAGGTGATTCAGGCATTGCACCTCTGTCTTTCCTACCCTCTTCAACTGATCTTTTCTTAGTAATGCTAAAACCAGGTGCTGTAATCTCTAATCTGGTTCCTTGGCTTTTATGAAGTCATTTCTATGCATAGATCATGTTCAAGTTGATGCTTCTGTGGGGAGTCAATCTCTGGAGAGGCTTATTCTGCCATCTTGACTCTATCTCTTCCTCCAGATTCTATTTATCAGACAGAGGGAAGCATAAGTTCCTCAGAAGTGACAGGTTTTCCTGAATTCTAAGGGGAGAATATTAAATAACATAATGGACAAGTCATTAAAAAAACAAAACAAAAAACCAGAACTAATCTGCCAAGCATAAGCCTTGCCCTCAAATTGCTCATAGTCTTTGAAGAGCAATCAGATAAAAAAGAGGGTAAATTCAGGAGGCAGAGTTTGCAGCGCACTAAGGCCACGCTATTGCACTCCAGCCTGGGTGACAGTGTGAGACTGTGTCTCAAAAAAATAAATAAAGGGATAATTGTTTCAATAAGATACACAATATCAGAGCACACAGGAGAGGCATTTAACTAAATTCTGAATAAAGGCATTGGACAGGAAATTATTTCCCAGGAAGAGTTGCCCTTGATCTTTGTAACAAAAGTTAATGGGGCTAAGAAGAGACTCGAAAGAGATAATTGAAGAAGGAAGGAGAGATAGTGCATACCAAAGGTGCAGCATGGTTAGTGGCTGAACCAAGAGAGATGATTTCTTGAAGTAAAGTTTTATAATTTGATATGATTTGAGTTTAAGGAACAAATTGGAAAGAAATGGGAGTTGAAGTAGGCAAAGCCCTTCAAAGGATTCACATCAAATATACAAGTCATTTTCAGGTGACAGCTCAATATCCTTTAAAGCTTAGTACCATGATTTCTAAACAAGACTCTGTGGTGCCTCAGCAAACTAGCAGGGTGCTGAAGTATATTTTACATTTTGGAAGGAAAAACACGTGACATCTTTATTTGTTAGATACCTTGTGAACTAACTGGAGTGTTAGATTATTGACATTCCCTCTACAGAGTAGAACAGGAAATGAGCATGAGGATTTCTATTCTGATATCAGCATTTGAGAAATTGTGGAGTACCTGAGAGACACATTCCATTTAGTTGGTAACGGTGGTTATTTTAAAATGACATTAAAATGTTATTTTTTTCTTTTCTCTTCTTTCTTTTTTTTTTTTTTTTAAGACAGAGTCTTGCTCTTTTTGCCCAGGCGGGAATGCAGTGGCGCCATGTCAGCTCACCCACAACCTCTGCCTTCTGGGTTTAAGCGATTCTCTTGCTTCAGCTTCCCGAGTAGCTGGGATTACAGGCATGCGCCACCACACCCAGCTAATTTTGTATTTTTAGTAGAGATGGGGTTTCTCCATGTTGGTCAGGCTGGTCTCAAACTCCTGACCTCAGGTGATCTGCCCACATCGGCCTCCAAAAGTGCTGGGATTACAGGCGTGAGCCACCGTGCCCAGCCTAGTTTGTATATATTCTTATTTTGAATGATTACTAAGTTGTTAAAACACAAATATTTGTCAAGTTTTTGGGGCCTTACTGCTTAATAAATGAAACTGTTAGGTATTTCTTTTAGCCTGTGAGAAATAAGGAATAATTTCCTGAGATATTAAGAGTACCATGAACAAAGAAATTTTTGAGACCTCTGGCTTTGTACATAATATTAAAGAACAAATTTGTAAAATCCGTTCATAAATTTTCTTATAAATGTGTAAGGATTAAAACAGTAATGTTTGGAGGAGTGGAACTAGTTTAAACTATTTTTTATCTAATCATTTTTTGCCTCAGTCTACTTCACCTGAAACTAGGTAATAGGAATTTGGGATTTTATTCTTTGACAATAGACATGAGCTAGTGTTTTTGACAACTAGCCAAGGGTAGACACATAAACTTTGGAAACCAAATGGATGGTAGGACTTATATTCCATTATAAATACTGAAAAATTTAGACAGTATATTGCACCATGTAGAAGATCATAGTTTATCTCTATAGTGACAGATCAGAAATATAAAATTAAAAGGTGTCGATTACCTATTTTAGGAATTCTTAAGATCCATGGAACCTGGAAATTATACACAACAACATGAAATTGTCTTTGTGCTATATTTTTGTTGGAGTTTCAAAGGAATTCTTAGCTAGAAACAGGCTGTGTACGTGGTTCATGCCTATAATCCCAGCATTTTGGGAAGTCAAGGTGGGAGAATCACTTAGGCCAGGAGTTTGAGATCAGCCTGGGCAACATGGCAAAATCCCATCTCTACCAAAAAAAAAAAAAAGAGAGAGCAGAGGAAACAGATTTATAGAAATCAACTACTTCGTGTTTTGCATAATATACCTGCAGGCACAGGGTAAATTAAGGTGAGCTAACGGGCGACTAGATCCCATGTCACCCTTTTAGCTCACCCTTTTCACTATTTTGCATAATACATAATTTTTAGAAATTAAGAATTAAGGTAAAAAGTATTTGTACCAACTCGTTTATGTGAGTGTGAGGAATTCTCAAAATATTAAAGAAAATCTTTGAATTAATTAGGTCTGTGATTCAAAGGTGCAAAACAGCTGCACAGTGAAATATGCCTTTTTCTTTTCCATGCCCTTTAAACCCAAGTGTACTTCCCAGAGGTAACCATTGTCTGTGGTTTTCTGTGTTTCAGAATTTAAACATTTTAAATCCAATGGTATTAGTAGTAATGTACTTTGAAATAGTAAATTATATATAAATAGCTGTAACATAACATTGTAAATGTAGATTAGATGTGCTTAACTGATTGGATTTTCATTTTAAGATGACTGTATTTTGTATTGTCTTAGCTTCCATTCATAAGCCACAATTTAGAGGTGTTGTTAAATAATTATGCTTTTGTAGTGAGTTAGCCACATTACCAGTTGGAGTACTTAGCGTTGAAAAATACAGTTGGCCATCCATATGTGTGGATTGTGTATCTGCAGATTCAGTCAACTACAGATTGAAAATATCAGGGAAAAAACAAAAATTAAAATAATACAAGTAATTCAGCATGGCGACTGTTTACTACCACGTGTATTGGGTATTATAAATAGAGATTATTTAAAGTATGGGGTGTGTATTTAGGTTATATGCAAATACTAAACCATTTTATATAAGCAACTTGGGCATCTGCAGATTGTGTTATATGTGGGATCCTGGAACCAGTCTCCCACACATATCAAAGGACAACTGTATAAATGGAGTTCTGAATATAGTTTTCCCAAGCCCTAGTACATTTAATTCATTAACTAAAAAGTGGTCATAAGGGTATCTATTTTGCCAATATTCATTTATTTTTAAGAAGTTTCTTTCTGTGACATGGGTCCATGGGTGAGGAAAAAAAAAAAGAAGTTTCTTACATAAGATAAAATTACTCACCTATAGAATTTTTTTATTTGTATAAATTTAAGGATACAAGTACAGTTTTGTTACATGAATATATTGTGTAGTGATGAAGTCTGGACTTTCAGTGTTTACCTATAGAATTTAATAATACTTTTTATTTATTAAGTGATTACAGTGAGCCAGTACTTGTATTTAGAACTTCATTTACAATATTTGTGAATTATCACAATATTTCTCAAAGGTGGCTACTATTATGATTTAGATTTTTGTGGACTATTAAAAGTGAATATTTGAGAAGTTAAGTAACTTGCCCAAGGTTCACAGTGTAGGGGTTGGGATCTAACCTGGGTTCCTAAGATATCAAAATCCACTATATTTACACACAGCCTTTCTCTGTAGATGTGTTGTGTTCACTTTATTTTAGTGTAAATGTATTTGTCAAGTAATGGTGCTTAGCGAGTGGCAAGAGTTCTTGAATTTGTATGGTTATAATAAAAGTCAATAAATAGTTATTGACTTAACTGTTCTGTTGCTTATTAAGGAGATAATCAAATATAGTTTAATGTAATCAAGAAAGACTCTCTTAGGCTGAAAACACTGCATATTTACTGAGGAGCCAACTCTCTTAAACTCCCACATTTGTTTATTTTTTCCATAGGGGGATTCCCGAACTCTTCTATTTTCTGAGAATGTGAATGCTGTTCAGAAATTAGACTTTTCAGATACAGTGGTGCAACAGAAATTGGATGATATCAAGGATCGAATTAAGAGAGAAATAAGAAAAGAACTGAAAATCAAAGAAGGAGCTGAAAATCTGAGGAAAGTCACAACAGATAAAAAAAGTTTGGCTTATGTAGACACCATTTTGAAAAAATCAAATAAAAAATTAGAAGAACTACATCACAAGCTACAGGAATTAAATGCACATATTGTTGTATCAGATCCAGAAGATGTTGCAGGTATAGTAGTGCTTTATTTGATGTTTATGTGGTATATTAATTTAAAAATGTATCTTTTTAGAAAATAGTAAGTTTTGGGACATGTGTAGTTATAAGCTTTTCTGAAAGTACAGAGACTTTTCTCTTTTAATTAAGGTCTTATTTACATTCTCTTCAGAAAGGCAGAAGTTGATAGGTATGAAAATTGAAGTATTTACTTAGAATTTAATCATCCTAATATATTCTCTCTTACTCTGTCAGTAAGACATTACTTAGAGTGATTCTCTAGTATTAATGTTTTGTACTGAGTCAGTTACATGCTCTTACCTAATTCATCCTGTAATCAACAGCACAAGTTTGCCAGCTGACTTCTTAAAGTTAAAAATGTGTTCTGTGAACAAGAGATAGTTTTATTCTTTGCAAATGTATTTAATCAAACCTATGACCTTTTTTTGTGTGCTGTAAGCAACTGAATTAACAAACTACTAGGCATATTGTTGAAAAAAGAGAAAAATAATAGAAAAAAAACACACATTACTTTTTATTTTCTTTAAGTTTAGAAAATAAGAGGAAAATGTAACCCATGATTTCAACGTAAAAGCATAATTTTTAAACAACAGAATTAATAAATATTTATGTTGGAATGTTTTTAATGGTACAGAAAGTAAAAATTGAAGAACCATCTTTCTTTCTTGGACTGTCTCCTTAAAAGTAACATTACTTTTTGTTGTATATCCTTCCAGATAAAAAATTCTATATTTGTGCCAGTATTCACCCATCAGTATGTATAGTTTTTCTATAACTTTTTATACAAAAACTCATGTAAGATACATTTGGTTTTACCCTTGCAATAATGTCTTGAGCCAGGGTCTGAAGACATTATCAATCTCTGTAACCATCAATTTTTTTCATTTGCAAACAAAAGGAGTGTGAGAGTGTGTAGAGTAATACACTAATACACCTATAGCATGGTAGAAAATTTAGAAGAACCTGTGTGATTAGCTCATAAATAATAGATATAGGTCATTTTAATTTTGATTAAGAAAATATATAAATTTGGCTAAGAACCTTAAAGTTTTACCATCTCAAAAGTTGCAGAAAACACTTCTGATATTTAGTGTTCTTGTTAAAACTTGTTTTTGTACATCCCTTTCAACATCTGGGATTTAGAGCTTTTATTTGGAGGCTCTCTGTGTAGAGTAGTAATAGGAAGAATAAATGAAAGAAATAATAGGAAACCCACTTTCTAATTTTAGACTGAAATAATCCCAAAGATATAAATTAATTTTCTAACAATCTAGTTAAAAGGAACCCTTCAGCTCTTCATCTAGTATTCTTATACACTCAATAATTACATTATAAATGGAAATAATGTATTATGAAAATGCTGTTTTTGTAATATTATATAAACTTAGAAATAGCCCGTTGCATGGGAACTCTGCCAAACTCTACATTTTTTTTTTTTTTTTTTTTACATCTTTAGGAGTGGTCTGAATAAGAAACAGCACTGGAGCTTTAAACTCTGTTTATTTAGAGAAATTTTCCTCCTCACAGAATACTGATAACTACTTTGTGATTCACTGGGATATAGAAGAGTTTTATCAACACAAGGAGCCCATTTGGTTTCCCCATTCCCCTTATAAAAGTTAACTTCATTGTGACTGGGTACAGTGGCTCATGCCTGTAATTCTAACACTTTGGGAGGCTGAGTAAGGAAGTGGATCACTTAAGGCCAGGAGTTCAAGACTAGCCTGGCCAACATGGTGAAACCCTGTCTCTACTAAAAATACAAAAATTAGTTGGGCATGGTGGTGTGTGCCTGTTGTCCCAGCTACTTGGGAGGCTGAAGCACGAAAATCACTTGAGCCCAGTAAGCAGAAGTTGTGTTGAGCGAAGATTGCTTCACAGCACTCCAACCTGCACAACAGAGATTGTCTTTAAAAAAAAAAAAAAAAGTTTATTAAAGCATAAATTACGTATGACAAAATGCACATATTTTAAGTACATGATTTGATGATTTTTAACAAATGTGTGTGTGCACCCAGCTAACCATCTCTAGAGTTGATCCAGAACAGTGGTTCTCTTATATTCCTTCCCAGCTAACCCATGATCCCCAACCCTGGTCATAGGAGTCCACTGGTCTGCCTTCTATCACTTTAGATTGAGCTTATCTTTCCTAGTGTTTTATATAAAGAAATTACACCCTTTAAGTCCTATCAAATTCCTCATCACCCTTAAAAACCAATTTTTAGGTATTACCATGAACCTTCCATGACATTCTCTGCTTTATCTTCTCCGTGCTTCTTTGTCCATTCCTTGTTGCACTGTATTTCTGTATGTGTTTATATCACTTACTAAACTGTCCTCCTTGAGGGGAGGGACATGTTTTCTTTCATCTGTTTTCAAGACTTGTTACAGAAACTGAAACATAGTAGATGTTTACTTGTGAATTTTATATCTCAAAATAGAAAAACACCCAGCAAATCCATATCTTATATTAGTCCTTACAGTTAGTATCAAAGCCTAATTATTATGCCACTTGAAACATTAAATAACTTAGAACAAAGACTTAAATAAAAGTTTTATGATAAAGCCAGAAACTTTTTATACTGATCATTTTTAATGCTGACATTTCAAATAATTGGAGGGCAGATATTATATGAAATAAGACTTTCTACTGTAACTTCTTAATACTTCAGTTTGTTTAGTATAAACTTGATAAGTTGGTCACATGTTTGTTTTATTTTTAAAAATATTCTCTTTGCAAATGGCATATTCACACAACTTGGTAATGTTATTTTCTCTTTTTCCCATTTTACTAACTTGACAATGTAAAAAGCAACAACTACAACATAGAGGATTAAAATTAATGTCATTAATTTTAGGTTAGTTTGCCATAAAATTTTAGATGTTTTCCCTCGCACACTAAGGTAAACGCATGAAATTATTTTAGGTTAGATCTGGCAAGAAGATTGAAGGACACTGTGCTTTGCTTTCAGTTCTATAAGGTATAAGTGGATTTATAACAGGTGTTTAATACTTGTTGTCTTGTGGGTACATGAGCTTAGTAAGCAGAACAAATGACTAAAGGAAAGAGGGACAGAATTTAAGCTTGCACTGTTTAAATGATTACCATCTAAGTAGTTAGGGGACTTCTTCTTAATTCACCTCTGTAATAATGATCTCTTTCAGTTTCTTGTTTGTAAAATAAGGGTTTTTATTCGCTGAACTCTTAGACTATAAAACTCTGAAATTCTCCTTGTCGTAATGCCAAGGTCTGATTGTTTAAGAATGTTATTTATAAAATAAATGTGTTCACTTATTGTTAAGAGTAGTAGGAAATGAATTATTTTTTTTATCATGCCATGATACTCTCAGCTTCTTGTTCATCATCTGTATATTTTAAAGATGATTATATGATTTTTGCTCATCAGACTATCCCCATAGGAGCAGAAAAAGCATTTGAGAAAATTCAACATCTTTTCATGATAAAAATTCCATGAACAAATTAGGTATAGAAGAAATGTTTCTCAACACAAGAAGGTCTATATATAACAAGTACAAAACTGACACTGTATTTAATGGTGAAAAGCTGAAAGCTTTTCTTCCAAGATCAGGAACAAGATCAGGATACCCACTCTCACCACTTCTGTTCAGCATAGTACTCTTAAGCCCTAGCTAGAGCACTTAGGCAAGAAAAAGAAATAAAAGATATACAAATAGGAAAGGAAGAAGTAAAATTGTCTGTTTGCCAGCAACACAATCTTATATGTATAAAATCTTAATTCCACCATAAAACTGTTAGAACTAATAAAGGAATTCAGTCAAGTTGCAGGATACAAAATCAGCATACAAAAGTCAGTATCATTTCTATACACTATATAATATCTGAACAAAATTAAGAAAATCTCATTAATAGCATAAAACATACTTAGTAAATTTAACAAAGAGGTGTAAGATCTCTGTGTAGAAAACTATAAAACATTGATGAAAGAAATTGAAGATGGTACAAATAAATGGAAAAATCTCCTGTGTTCATGAATTGAAAGAATTAATATTGTTAAAATGTCTGTACTTCCCAATGTGATCTATAGATTCAAGGTAATTCATATTAAAATCTCAATGTCATTCTTCACAGAAATAGAAAAAATCCTAAAATTTATATGGAATCATGAAAGACCCTGTTGCCACCTTGAGCAAAAAGAACAAAACTAGAAGCATCACACTACCGATTACAAAATATTGCAAAGCTATAGTAATCAAAACAGCATGATAATGACATACAAATAGACTCATTAACCAACAGATAGAATGGAGAGCCCAGAAATAAACCCACGCAATTCAAGTCATTTGATTTTTTTTTTTATAAAGCGGCCAAGAACACACGATGGGGAATGGACAATCTTCAATAAATGGTATTGGGAAAACTGGTTATCCACATGCAGAAGAATGAAGATGGACCTTTATTTTACCCTTATATGTAATACCTTTATACCTTATACCTTTATCTTACCTTATGCATTTATAAGACTTAAATGTCAGTCCTGAAACTGTAAAACTGCTAGAAGAAAATTTAGAGGGAAAGCTGTATGGTATTGGTCTAGGCAGTGATTTCTTGGATAAAAGCAGAGGCAACCAAAGCAAAAATAGGTAAATGGGTTTGTATCAAACTGGAAACTTCTGCACAGCAAAGGAAACAATTAAGAGTGAAGAGACAACCCAAAGAATGGGAGAAAATATTTTTAAGTCATCTATTGGATAAGGGGTCAGTAAGGAACTCAGACTACTGAATTCAAGGAAAAGAAATAATCTTTTCCCCCCCATTGTTTATTTATTTATTTTTCTTTTTTAAAATTATACTTTAATTAATTGCAGATCGTGCAGGATTGTTACATAGGTATACACATGCCGTGGTGGTTTGCTGCATCCGTCCCCCCATCACCTACATTAGTTATTTCTCTTAATGTTATCCCTCCCCATTCCCTCCACCCCCTGCTGTCCCTCCCCTAGTTCTCCTACCCCCCAACAAGCCCCAGTGTGTGATGTTCCCTTACCTGTGTCCATGTGTTCTCATTGTTCAACACCCACTTACAAGTCAGAATATGCGGTGTTTAGTTTTTCTGTTCTTGTGTAAGTTTGCTGAGAATGATGGTTTCTAGCTTCATCCATGTCCCTGCAAAGCACATGAACTCATACGTTTTTATGGCTGCATAGTATTCCATGGTGTATATGTGCCACATTTTCTTTATCCAGTCTATCATTGTTGGGCATTTGGGTTGCTTCTCAGTCTTTGCTATCATAAACAGTGCCTCAGTGAACATACTTGTGCATGTGTCTTTATAATAGAACAATTTATAATCCTTTGGGTATATATCCAGTAATGGGATTGCTGGGTCAAATGGTATTTCCATTTCTAGATCCTTGAGGAATCACCACACTGTCTTCCACAACGGTTGAACTAATTTACACTCCCACCAACAGTGTAAAGCATTCCTATTTCTGCACATCCTCTCCAGCATCTGTTGTCTCCAGATTTTTTCATGATCGCCATTCTAACTGCAGTGAGATGGTATCTCAGTGTGGTTTTGATTTGCATTTCTCTAATGACCAGTGATGAGCATTTTTTCATATGTTTGTTGACTACATAAATGTCTTTTAAAAAGTGTCTGTTCATATCCTTTGCCCACTTTTTGATGGGGGTTTGTTTTTTTCTTGTAAATTTGTTTTAGTTCTTTGTGGATTGTGGATATTAGCCCTTTGTCAGATGGGTAGATTGCAAAAATTTTTTCACATTCTCTTGGTTGCCAGTTAACTCTAATGGTTGTGTCTTTTGCTATGCAGAAGCTCTTAAGTTTAATTAGATCCCGTTTGTCTATTTTGGCTTTTGTTGCCATTGCTTTTGGTGTTTTAGTCATGAAGTCCTTGCCTATGCCTATGTCCTGAATGGTATTGCCTAGATTTTCTTCTAGGGTTTTTATGATGTTAGGTCTTATGTTTAAATCTTTAATCCATCTTGAGTTAATTTTTGTGCAAGGTGTATGGAAGGGGTCCAGTTTCAGCTTTCTGCATATGGCTAGTGAGTTTTCCCAACACCATTTATTAAACAGGGAATCCTTTCCCCATTGCTTGTTTTTGTCAGATTTGTCGAAAAGAAATAATCTTACTAAAAAATGGACAAAGGACCTGAGTAGACGTTTATCAAAAGAAGGCATACAAGTGGCCAACAGATCATATGAAAAAATGATCAGTATCTCTAACCATCAGAGAAATGCAAATTAAAACCGCCATGAGATACCACCTCATGCCTATTAGATTGGCTGTTATCAAAAAAAATGGAAGATAAGTGTTGTCAAGGGTGTGGAGAAGATGGAACCCTTGTACACTGTTGGTGGTATTGTAAAATTAGTATGGCCACTTTGAAAAACAGTGTGGAGGTTCCTGAGGTTCCTATTCTAAAAATAGAATTACCGTACAATACAGCAATTCCTCTTCTGATTATATATTCAAATAAATTGAAATCAGCATATCAAAGAGATGTCTGTACTCCTGTGTTCATTCCAGCATTAAATAGCCAAGGTATCTAAACAATTGGAGTGCTCATCAACAGACAAATGTATTTTTAAAGCATGATATATAAACACAGTGCAATACTATTCAGCCTTAAAGATGTAGGAAATTCTGTCATTTGCAGCATGGAGTACATTATGCTAACAGAAATAAACCAGACACAGAAAGACAATTAGCTAATTATTTCACTTATGTATGGTATCTTAAAAAGTCAAATTCATAGAAGTAGAAGAGAATGCTGATTACCAAAGGCTTGAGCTGGGGAGATAGAGGATGGGAAAATGGGAAAGAAGAAGATGTTGGTCAGAGGTTAAAAAGTTAGGAGGAATAAGTTCTGGTGATCTGTTACACAGCGTGGTGACTATAGTTAATAGCAATGTATTGTATATTTCGAAATATCTAAAAGAGAGGGTGTTAAATCTCACTTTGAAGAAATGATAAATATTTGAGGTGATATCTTAGCCTAATTTGATTTTTCTACAATGTATAAATGTAATGAAACATCATATTATACCCCATAAATATATATCTTATTGATTGATTAAAAATAAATATGGTCTCATGGGGTATTATTGTCATCCTATGTGGAAATTACAGTTATGGTTAGCTGAGGCTGAATGTACCTTATGAAAAAGATTACTAATCTCTGTAAAATGGAGTGGTAATCTAAGCCTTAGTTGGAACCTGACACTCTTTTGGGAAAGAGCCAGTTTCCTGAATCTTGGTTTTAAATATATCATCACTGAAGTAGAGTGTCAGAACATTTTTTATATTTTATTAAATATAGATAATAATTTGAGTAGTGTATAGTCTCTCTTTTAATCTTATTTCCTTTTCTTGTACCATTCTTCTCAAACTCCACCAAACTTAAATTGGTTTTTACTTATTAATTTGGTGAATGTTTTCCTTGATGTCGGAAATACTCAGAAGGGAAATATTGATTTAGTAACATGGTATACCTAATAGTATTGGGATTTTGTGGGGTTAATCTTGGCAAATTCTTTTCTTTTTTTTTTTTTTTTTTGAGGCAGAGTTTTGCTCTCGTTGCCCAGGCTGGAGTACAGTAGCACATTCTTGGCTCACCGCAACCTCCGCCTCTCAGATTCAAGTGATTCTCCTGCCTCAGCCTCCTGAGTACTTGGGATTACAGGCATGTGCCACTACACCCAGCTAATTTTGTATTTTTAGTAGAGACGGGGTTTCTCCATGTTGATCAGGCTGGTCTCAAACTCTCGACCTCAGGTGATTCACCCTCCCAAAGTGCTGGGATTACAGGCATGAGCCACCACGCCTGGCCAATCTTAGCAAATACTTCTAAATTCCTAGAATATATCTGTATTGAGGGAACTTTGCTCATGACTGAAGAACAGTTTATGGTCTTTGATGAACAGAAGTGAAGATTTAATTTTCTTTTTTACTGTTGCCCTCCCCACTTAAATAGTGTGATCATTAATAAGTCGTTCTTTTGCACTCCTGGAGTTGTTTCCTCGTCTTTAAAATCATGAGATTAAATTCATAGATTCTCTAATACTTGAATTCTTTTTATAATATATATTTTTAAAAGGTTAATATATAATAAATTTGTATATATGTTTTTAGTGTATTTTTCCATGAATTTTAAGATAAATTCATCTAACTGCCACCATATTCAGAAAAAGGAATAGTGCCACTGCCCTATAAATCTCCCTCATGTTCTGTCTTTGTAGTTACACCCTTACCTCTGTAGTCCCTGACAACCACTGATCTATTCTCTGTAGTTTTCTTTTGAAGAATGTTATGTACATAGAATTATAAAGTGTGTAAGTTTTTGAGACTTCTTTCTTTCCACATATTGCCTTTGAGACTCTTTCAAGTTGTGTATATCAGTAGTTCATTTTTTTTATTCCTGAGTAATAGTTTATTGTATAAATGTACTATAATTTATCCATTCACCAAGAACATTAGGTTGGTTTTCCAATTTTTGGCAATTATCAGTAAAGCTGCTCTAAGTATTCATATACAGGTTTTTGTGTGAACAAAGTTTTCAGTTCACTTTGGTAAATACTGAAGAGTAGGATTGCTGAGTCCTGTGATAGTGTATGTTTAACATTATAAGAAGATGGCTGGGCACAGTGGCTCATGTCTATAATCCCAGCACTTTGGGAGGTATAGGTGGGGCAGTCATTTGAACTCAGTGGTTTGAGACCAACCTGTGCAACATAGTTTTCATCTCCATGAAAAGTTTAAAAATTAGCCAAGTATGGTGGTGTATGCCTGTAATCCCAGCTACTTGGGAGGCTGAGGTGGGTATATTACTTGAGCCTGAGAGTTTGAGGCTGCATTGAGCTGTGATCATGTCACTGCACTCCAGCCTGGACAACAGAGCAAGACCTTGTCGTTTAAAAAAAAAAAAAAAAAAGGAAAAGAAGCTGCCAAATATATTCTAGAGTAGTGATATTTTTCATTCCCACCAGCAGTGAATGAGAGTTCTAGTTGTTCCACATTCTCTCCAGAACTTGGTATTGTTGATATATTTTTTAACCAGTCTAACAGGTATGTAGTAGTAATTAGTATACATTATTGTCATAGAGAGAGGAAAGAAGAAAAATAGAGCAGCACCATCTCAAGGAGAATTTATGAAAGAACTGTGCATGCCCTAGGTACAGAGTTATGTACAGAATGTAGAAGTCTTCTCTACTAGGAGATGATAGGTGCAGTTTTCAAACGTTAAGATATTACAGATAAAGGCAGTTCTGCAATTTTTAATACCTAGGTTGCTTGTTTTACCTTAATTATTCTAATTCACAGTCTTACCCCTGCCTATTTTTGTAACATATTAAAAAAGCTTAAACCAGAGATTGTATTAGTTATAAAATAACCAAAATTAATTCAGTTGGTGATACATGACAAGGGGCATCCCGAGTATATAAAATGACCAATTAAGCATCCTTTAATAATTGAGCATTCATTACAGTATGAGCAGGTTCTAGATAGCTATACAAGGTAAGCATCTTTGTTTAAACAAGAAAGTTGGACTTTAGGGGAAGTATAAAGTTAACATAACTGTAACACATGGCAAGATTCTGGAGCAGTTTATTTTTAGTATAGCAATTTGTAAGTATCAAGTGAAAACCAAAATGTCAGTGGATAGTAACTTAGAGAGTTATTAGAAGTAGTATATCAATAATATGAATAAATAGTAAGCTAGAGATTTTGTATAATCTTAACCTTATTAATTTAGATTTGGCTAAGTTTATTTCAACTATTAATAGATTTCCTCTTTAATTGTTTAATGTAGTAAACAGTGTTTTATAAGCAGACATCCTGGCTATACAAGTACCACTTTATGAATATTGGGCATAGTGAGTCAGCCTGCTGTAAAATAAAGGCCAAAGTTTATATTATCTGAGATGTCATCCAGCTGCACTATTACATGGTTGTGTGGTATATACCACTTGGAACCTGTTCAGACCTTGTTTTTCTCATTCACAGAATGAGAGGGACAGACAATATGTACTCTCTCGAGGGTGTTTTGTGAACACAATATTTTGATAGCTTGAGGAAGAGGTCAAGCATGAGGCATCCAAGGCCGTCTACGCCTGAACATGAGACTCCATTTGGATGTAAAATAAAATCTGAGGAGGCTTTCCTGGGTCTGGGAAGTAAAGATTAAAGAGTTCAACCATATTCTTAATCTCTAAGACAATCAAGGAACCAGGGTAAGGCTAGACCTTAAGTAGTCAAAAGTCCTCTAAGAAGGATCTGGATTGCTCCTTTGTTCTAGAACTCTCATCTTGTAAGCTGACTGCTCAGTTGTGGTTTTAGAGAAAATATTAAAAGCACCAGAAACAGTAATCTATTGCACTACACATTTTGGGGGTATCTAACAAATTCAGTTTTTACTCTTTTGTTCTGGCCTTGAGAAATCTTATCCCTAGGGACATTTTAATCATGTCCGATTTTCTGGTTACTTCCAAAGTTACATCTCTAGCTAGGGTGTGTTTTCTGGGCTTCATCTGATAGTTTATAGCCACTCTTTTGGATATTACCTGGATGTCCTGTTGGCTTTATCTCTTATGTCTAAAATTAAACTCTTCTTTTCCTGGAACACTATCTCTAAATCTTTCTCTGTGTTTTCTGCCCTGTTCATGGCATGAGTCCAGTAATCTATAACTAAAACCTGACTTTTTAAAACCTTTTTTCCCCACTTTCAACCTTCATTGTTCGTTTGTAAGTCACCAAGCCTTATAGAGTATACCTCTGATAACAGGTCTCAAATCTGTATCTCTTTTCCATCTTTATTGCCATAGCCTAAAGTTTAGTATTTCTTTAAGTCAATGTAAACACTGCTACCAGCACTTTTTAAAATCTAGTATTCAGATTCTGTTATTTTCTTGATTTAACCTTTTCAGTGGTTCTTCATTTGCTACAGGATACAGTACAAATTTGCATATGGTAGAGATGGCTTTCAAATGGTCTGGCATCTGCCTCTATTATTTCCACTTTTTCTTCTACTAATGCCAGCTCTAATTTTTTTCTCCTATACTGTTTTCTCTTTTTTACCTCTCTTTTTACCTCTCTGTACTTGTGTGTGTGTGTGTGTGTGTGTGTGTGTGTGTGTGTGTGTGTGTAGATTAGCAGAATCTAGGTGGTGGGTATATGGGTGCCTACTGTAAAATTTAACTTTGCAGTGTGTTTGAAAATGTTCTTATATACGTATATACATGCTGGTATGTGTAGACACACACATATACATACATACAGGTGCATACAAGGTATACCTTTATATATACATATATATTTACACACACACACACACACAGACACCTGACTCTAATCTCTTTGAGAAGAGGAATTTTGCTACCTATACTCAGGGTTGTCCTTCGCACAGTACTTGGCTATGTATGATATAACCAGTTCCCTGTATTAAGTTCCCTGTGTCCAAAATATCTTGCATAGTTTCTGTTTGTCCACTAGCTTATTGAATGGCACATCACCTTTCTATACTATAAAATAAACTTAGAATGGTCTACTCTACTTATATGTTATTGTTGGCTATGTTCTGTTTATACCATTTTAACTTCAGTTCCACAAATTAGATCTAAACATTATTGTTCTATGTAGTCATTGTTGGTTTATAATTATCCACATGCTGATTATTTTCTTTGTTCACTATTTCTTCATGCTTCTCAGCCATACCTTCTAGAATGATCTTTTCTTGTACTTTCTAAAGTACAGTAGATACTTTAGAAAGACATTTCCTCTTTGTATACAGTTCTAAGTTGACATTTATTTTCTTTCAGCACTTAGAAACTTATTTCATGGTTGTCTGGATTCTACTCTTGTTGAGGAAACAGCTGCCAGTCTCATGGTTGAAGCCATGTAGATCATCTGGTTTCTATTAAGATATTCTTTGTCTTCAGTGTTCTGAACTTGGAGTATAATGGTTTACATTTCATTTTGTTTGATTTGCTTGGGATTTGTTGGGTTTCCTAAATCTGAGATTTATGTATTTCAATAATTATGGGAAGTTGTTAGCCTCTGTCCTTTTGAATGTTGTACCTCGTGCATTCCTTCTGTGTAGTTTTTCGGGAACCGTAGATGCATATAAATTTCTTCAAATCTATCTCCATTTCTCTATTATTCTCTTCACCTACATCAAACTCACTCTTTATCACATACTGTGTTTCTAATTTCTGTTATTACATACTTTTTAATGCTAGAGGTTCTTTAATCATAGTAATTTTTTATAGTCTCTTGTCCCAATCGATAGCCCTTGCATTTAGCTTTACATATTTCATATACTTATTTCACAGTCTGAATAGGATAAATACAGTAAGTGAAATCTTTGCCAGACTAATCCTATAATTTTTTTCTCATTCATGGTGAATTTTTTTCCAGTTGAACTTTGTGATTTGTAATTGTAAATTTTATAAATTTTATCTGTGTTAAAATTTAGTAGAATGCAGATTTGCTTTTTTAAAAAAAAAAAAATGCCAATGCCAGTTTTTTCTTATTGTATTGCCGCATAATTGAACACCTACACATTTAGGATTGATGCATATCTCTGTTGGGGGTTGAGGTTAGTGATTGTGTGAAATACCTTTCTTCCATTTCTTTACTTTCACCTTTTCTGTATCATGTTTTAGATGTTTCTTAAAATAGCATATAGTTGGATTTATTTTATTCATTTGTGTTTACCCAGTCTAATAATCTCTGAGTTTTACCTGGATCATTTAGTCTAAATAAATGATTACTATTATATTTGGGTTTATAGTTACTGTCTTATTTTGTGTCTTTAAAGTTTCTTATTTTTTTCTCTCTCTTTTTTTTTTTTTTTTTTTCCTTTGAGATGAAGTCTTGCTCTATCGCCCAGGCTGAAGTGCAATGGCGTAATCTCGGCTCACTGCAACCTCCACCTCCCGGGGTTCAGGTGTTTCTCATGCCTTAGCCTCCCAAATCGCTGGGACTACAGGCACTTGCCACCATGCCTGGCTAATTTTTTGTATTTTTAGTAGAGACAGGGTTTCACTGTGTTAGCCAGGATAGTCTCAATCTCCAGACCTCATGATCTGCCCGCCACAGCCTCCCAAAGTGTTGGGATTACAGGTGTGAGCCACCGTTCCCGGCCCTCTTTTTCTTTCTTTTCTCGCCATTTTTTGGCCATTTTAAAGGAATCAGTTATTAAAAATTTGATTGTTTGGAAATTGATTCATTTAGATAGTGACCAAAGGCAATAGTCTTAATTGCTGTTTTTCTCTCTCAGACAATTCGAAGTCCTTAGAATACTTTCATTTGCCTGCACCCTAACTTATATGTTACTGTTCTTACTAGGTTGGTGGAAAAGTAATTGCAGTTTTGCGACTATAATTCTATTTTTTTAAAAGCCCTTTATGACTTTTTTTGGTTTATATAGTGGTTCTTGAAAATCACTCACTTGTAAGTCACTTATCTGTTCTTCATTATTTCTTTTTTAACTTAACATTTAGAATCACTTTTCTTGTTCCCAGAGTACATCCTTTAGCATTTATTAATTTTTAATGAGTTTGTGAAAAACTCTTTTTATCTTTGATAATATTTTTATTTTGTCTTCATTGTTGAAAGATATTTTCACTGGGTATATACAATCTTTGTTAGTTCATTCATTCTCATACTGCTGTAAAGAAATACCTGAGACTGGGTAATTTATAAAGAAAAGAGCTTTAATTGGCTTATGGTTCCATAGGCTGTACAGGAAGCATGATGTGGGCATCTGCTTGGCTTCTGGGGAGGCCTCAGAAAACTTGCAGTCATGGTGGAAGGCGAAAGAGAACAAACACGTCTTACATGGTTGGATCAGGTGCAAGAGATATGGTGGAAGGGACTATGCACGGGACAACACACTTTTGAACAACCAGATGTCACTATGTGAGAACAGTACCAAGGGGATGGTGCTAAACCACTCATTAAAGACTCACTGCCATGATCTAGTCACCTCCCAGCAGGCCCCATGTTCAGCATTGGGGATCCCAGTTCAGTATGAGATTGGGGCAGGGACACAGATTCAAACCATATCACAATCTAAGGAGGCAGTTTTATCCTTTAACATAAAGAAGCTGTAATTTTACCTTCTTCCAGCTTTCAGTGTTGTTGCTGAAAACTGCTGTAACTCCTCTGAAGGTACCCTTTCTCTGGCTGCTGTGAAGACTTTGTCTTTGATATTCTGAAGTTTTACCATAATGTGTCCAAGCATGGACATTTTTCCCTATATGTTTGTGCTTGGGGTTGATTGAGTGTCTTGAATCTATGGATTGGCATTTTTATTAGTTTTAAAAGCTGATGGTCATTATTCCTTTATATATTGTCTTCAAATCACTGTTTTTCTTCTGAAACACTGTATGATATATTGGAGCTTATTTTTTTCCTCTATAGTCTCTTAAGATCTCATTTTTCATCTCTTTCTCTTTTAAAAACTTAGCTATTTTTCAGTATTAATCTGCTGTTTTGCTGTGTCTGATCTGCTATTAAACTCAGTCGTTAAAATAGTTAAGATCAAATCTTAGCACTTAAGATACTTATAGTCTCAGGAAAAACAGACATGAAACAGATCATTATAATACTGTGTAGTACATATTTCAACAGAGGGACGAAAGTATACCTGAAGATATATTAGACTAGAGAATGGTTAGAGAAGGTTTTCTGGAGAAAATAATGCCTAAGCTAACAATAGTATAAAGCAATCACATTTTATTAGAAAGGATTTGAGCACAGAATTTGACAAGGAAAAATAGTAGAGAGTTAGCTTGGAACTAGTTAGCATGAGACCTTTAATGCCTAACTGCGAAGTTGGGACTGTATTTGATAGACATGGCCATTAAAAATATTTAGATGGAAGAATTAGTCTTGTCTACTTTCTATCATAAAGCACAACAATTTAGATTGGTTAAATGTGTGTGAAGATTCGACTTTATAATCTTGTTTACTGTAACTTAGACATGCCTAAAATCTCTTTGATCTGTATTACAGCAAGTATATTGAAATTGTATAATATACATTTTGAGTTGTATAATAATGTTTAGAAGGTTAGAAGCATGCATAATTTCTTATAATACCCCCCAAAAAACTGTTTTTCAGTAATATTAGCAATATATGCAACAAATAGAAATTTATTTTTTGTTGTAATCATGGGGTTTAGTTCCTTTAGCCAGCACACTACGTACTTAAGAGTAGATTTACCACTTCTTATAATGTAAAAGCAGTTTTTAGAGTAGAAAAATAATTACCATTTTATAGAGTTAAAAAAATTTTTTTTGAATGGTGAGAGTATTAATGGGGAGTGGGGATTTCTAATTGTCCCTGTTTTTTCAAAATATGTTTCACTATGAGGAAAAGAGTTTAACAAATATACTGGCAACTTATGTTGTGTAATGCTCAAATTTACCATCATGTACAAGGAAGAAAACTGGAAAGAAGAAAAGTAGCATGTAGGAAAGCAGGTTAAAGGGGAAAATAGATGAAATCCAAGGATGACAAGTGTTTCTCTAATTTCTAAATGGGAAAAAAGAGAAGTGAACTTTATAAAGTAAGACATATTTAAGGTTAAATTTCTGCCTTGGCATACACTTTCGTTACCTTTGCAAATAAATTATCTGAGGTACAGGGTTTTTTATTTGTAAAATGAAGTTACATTGCAAATCTTTGTGGGTTCTTGTGAAGATTAAATGAGCAGAAATACCAGCTACTTAGCTGAGCCCTGACTTTTAATATTATTGAGCCCTCATTACATTTTAAGCATCTATCTAAGCACTGTATAGGCTTTATTTTCACAGTAACCCTCAATTTGTGGCTAAGGAAACTGTAGCACAGAGATGTTAAGTAAGTATATAATCAAGACCATACCAATGAGTAGCAACCACTGGATTTTAACGCAGACATTCTGATCTGAGAGCCCTGGTTCTTAACCATTGTGTTATTTCTTATGTTCCCGTCATCTTTATTAAAACTGAGGACATACTTTTCCTTAAGAACAATGTAGTATTATAACACTTTTACAAATTCAGATTATCAGATCAATGAATATTTCAGTGTCTTAGTACAACCTATTGTAATGTTTAATAATTTATTATATAGTATCTCTAACAAATTGTAATCTATCTTTTGTATAAGTGCTTCCAGAGACAAGAGACTTTATTACATTTTAAGATAAGCCATTTTATTGTTAGATAACCCAAAACATAAGGAATATATCTTGTGATAAAATTTTTGCCTTTACTACTTTTTTACTCATTAGTTCTAATTCTCTGTCTTGTGGGGAGATAGTAAGTTTATAGCTTTCATAGACAAATATTTAAATGTTTAGATAGGAATCGTTTTTCCTCATCCTAGGCTGAACACACCATCAGCTGTTTTACAGACAACACATTTTCATACCTTTCTCAACTAAGGGTTTTCTATTCTGAATGCATTCCAGTTCTTCAAAAAAAAGTGCGTATTATAATCTATATACCAAATTCTGTGTAATTTAGATTTCTTACAAGATTCTTATATCATTTATACAAAAAAGAAAGAAAATTAAAATGTTCCCAGATCTGAACCTGTTCAGTCATTGTTGTTATGTGTAGTTCATTTATGGACTCAACAGAGATACACTTTCCACAGTGAGTGCTGCTGGTTAATAATTATTGCATATTTACTATGCACCACACCTGTCTCTACACATAATTTATTTAATCCTCACTATAATCCTGTGAGGTACGTGCTATTTTCACTGTTTAACACATGAAGAAAATAAGCCACAGAGCTATGAAGCACGTTACCCTGTATTACATGGTTTGTAGTGAATCTTAGTACCAAAACTGAGACTCAAACCTGGGCAGCCTTAACCACTATACTAGATATACTAAGTTGCTCTTTTGTGAGTTGATTTGAAAAACCTACATTTTATGTCAATTTTTTGGAGCAGCCCATTTGTAATTTGGGGAATTCAGTTAGAATAGAAACCTTTCCTGTACTCAATTCTGTGAATTGTGTGGCTTTGCCTGTTCCCTGATGTATAAAGTATGGATAATATCTGTTTCAAAAGGTTACTTTAAGGATTTATATGCACATATACACGTGTTTGCACAGATGCTATTAACTAAAGCACTATTATTTTACATCCTAGCCTAGTATCTCTATTTTATTTATCTATTTGTATTAGAAATAGGGTCTGACTTTGTTACCCAGGTTGGTCTCAAACACCTGGCCTTAAGTGATTCTGCTGCCTCAGCCTTAGTATCTGTATTTTTATATTAATTAACAAATTATAATTGCACATGTTTGAATGAGTGAATTTTTTTAAAGGGAATATAGAATTTAATATGAAATACATTTATTAAAATGGTTGGTCACACCATCTTATATTGCAGGATTGAGGGGAACCTTGAAGCGCAAAGGTAAAGTAACTTGCAGTTTACGCCATTTTCTGGTGATAACCAAGTTACTTTTCACCTGAACCAGGGTAGTACCCTAGTCTTCTAGCTTTGTTAGAAGTAACAGGACCTAGTGTGGATAAAAAGTCAAAATACTAAACTGAAATATGAAGAATTTTAGTTTCATGGTAGAGTTATTAGAAGTGTTTCAACAATAATGGATTATCCAGAATAATGGATGGTCTTTTTTAAAGTTTTATTTATTTATTTTTGCAAAATGAAAATTATTTACTTGGAAAATTATAATTTTCAGAATCTGTAGGTATTGATTTGTAAATGATTTATGCATTAATAGTTTCCATTTTCTAGGACAAATTTATTTCCATGAAATTCATCTTTAAATGGCACATGTTTTGAATTTTTAGGGACTTTACTAACAGAGATTTTGAAGATATTCCCATTGCTAAAATCATAGAAATTTATAAGTGTAAGCAACATATTATGCTATTTTTTTTAACTTTTAAGTTTAGGGGTACATGTGAAGATTTGTTATATAAGTAAACTTGGTAATGGGGGTTCATTGTACTGATTATTTTGTCACTCATGTATTAAGCCTAGTACTCAATAATTGTTTTTCATGTTCCTCTCATTCCTCCCACCCTCCATATTCCAATAGGCCCCAGTGTCTGTTGTTCTCCTGTATGTGTCTATGTGTTCTCATCATTTAGCTCCCACTTATAAGAAAGAACATGTGGTATTTAGTTTTGTGTTCCTGCATTAGTTTGCTAAGGATAATGGCTTCCAGCTCCATCCATGTTCCTGCAGAGGACATGATATCTCTCTCTCTCTCTCTTTATGGCTGCATAGTATTCCATGGTGTATATATACCACATTTTCTTTATCCAATCTGTCATTGCTGGACATTTAGGTTGATTCCATGTCTTTGTTGTTGGACTAGTAATGCAGTGAACATACACATACGTGTGTCTTTATGATAGAAAGGTTTATATTCCTTTGGATACCCAGAAATGGAGTTGCTAGGTCGAATGGTATTTCTGTCTTTTGGTCTTTGAGGAATCTCCACACTGTCTTCCACAATGGTTGTACTTATGCTCCCACCAACAGTGTATCAGTATTGCTTTTTCTTTGCATCCTTGCTAGCATCTGTTATTTTTTTGACTTTTTGATAATAGCCATTCTGACTTGTGTGAGACAGTATCTCGTTGTGATTTTAATTTGCATTTCTCTAATGATCAGTGATTTTGAGATTTTTTTCATGTGCATGTCAGACACATGTATGTCTTTTCAAAAGCATCTGTTCATGTCCTATGCTCACTTTTCAGTGAGATTATTTTTTCTTGTTAATTTAAGTTAATCATGGATGCTGATATTAGACCTTCGTCAGATGTGTAGTTTGTGCAAATATTTTTTATCCCATTCTGTAGGTTGTCTGTTTACTCTCTTGATAGTTTCTTTTGCTGTGCAGAAGCTCTTTAGTTTAATTAAATCTCATATGTCAGTTTTTGCTTTTGTTGCAGTTGTTTCAGAGAATATTATGAACACCCCTATGCATATAAATTAGAAAATCTAGAAGAAATGGATAAATTCCTGGACACATACACCCTTCCAAGACAGCCAGGAAGAAATAGAATCCCTGAATAGACCAAAAGCAAACTCCAAAATTGAATCAGTAATAAGTAGCCTACCAACCAAAAAAGCCCAGGACCAGATGAATTCACAGCCAAATTCTACCAGTAGTGCAAAGAGCTGGTACCATTTCTACAGAAACTATCCCAAAAAAATGAGAAAGGACTCCTCCCTGACTTATTCTGTGAAGTTTTATTTTTGTTTTTTTAAATAGAAGCAACACAGTATCCTTTATGAGACGCTGTGGGCTTGAATTTTTGTTCCTCTGTAACTTCCTTCTGCCCTGCATCAATTTGATATCAATGGATCAATATTTTTGAAGCATTGCTACCACAGTATTTCAAGTATCCTTAGTTCTCTTTAAAAAGAGTTACTAATTGAATTTTATCGTGTTTGAATACACTTTATTCTCTAGCTAATCAGGTTATAGTAGAAAATTTAGTTTAATTGTTGAATAGACTAGTCAAGTTGATTTTAAAATAATCATGTTGGAGAAACCACAGACAATCGTCTAATTGAGTTTCAGACTTAATATAATCACTTTTATGTTTTAAGTGGAATCTACCCTGGGAATTAGTCTTGTAACTCAAATATTTTTTTTTTGCGTGAATTGGTTGAATTCATGTATTATCTATAAGCATAAGGAGATTCCATTTAAGCTCATCTCAGAGTTTGAAAAATGCTATTTATTTAAAAAATATTAACTTACAATTTTAAGCAGCAATTCATTCTAATAAGTAATTTTAACAATATTTTATTTACAGATTGCCCAAGGACTCCAGATACTCCAAATAGTGACCCTCGTTGTTCTACTAGCAACAATAGATTGAAGGCTCTTCAAAAACAATTGGATATAGAACTTAAAGTAAAACAAGGTGCAGAGAATATGATACAGATGTATTCAAATGGATCTTCAAAGGTAAGTGTAGTAAATAAATGTAACTATATATCAATCACTATTTGCAGACTCCGTAGTTATAAGTTTACCTATTCATAAAAATTTATTTGTAACTCCAACATCAGTACTGGTGGCATGGTACTTTTGCAATCATTTGTGTACATGTGGAGCGGGGGAAATTTGAGTTATCTGACATGCTTGTTTCCAGCTGAGGTGGAACACGGTGATTTTGCTGTCTTAAGCTATTGTACACTAAAAAATATCCCTTTTGAGATCTATTTAGTTTTGTGTTTTTCACATTTTTGTGCTTTTAACTGGTAATTTCACGGTTTAAACACTACATTAAGACTTTTGAGATCATTCTGATCTCACAATTTAAAAGTAAGGACAAAAAAGTTCAGAACCTTTTTTTATTTTAGGTAACATTTTAAAAATTGTTTATTCCTACCAAAACCCAGTTAATAAAAAATTTGACCTTATGGGTAAAGGATACGCAGAAGCTTTCCATATCTGCAACTTTTCTGTAAAGCTAAAATTATTTCAAAAGAAATTATTTAAAAGAATTTAGTCCATAATGAATTTTCTACATACAGGTTTTTGGGCGAGGGCAAATGAAAAGTTGGGACAATTTGGCATCATCAATAATTGCTTGGCCTAGACTTGGGCATTCTTGGGAATCTGGTATGGGCCTATAACTCCTAAATGAAAATCAGTGTTGGAGGAGCAATTCTTAGTAATAGGAACATGTCCTTGTTATTAGGTATAATGTAGAAAAAAAAATGTTATGAGCCACTGAACCAGATTATCCTCAGGGTTCTCTTTAGCCTAAGGTTCTATAGTTTTAATAATTTCCAAAAATTCTGAAAAGGTATAAAATTATAAAATATACCTTATTTTAACTTTCAACTCATGTATTTTAAAGATGTTTATGTCTGTAAATCAGTTTTTTTACATTTTAATAGATTTTTAAAAAATAATTTCATAATAAAAGTTCTTACATATTTCTTTTCTTTGTTTAGAAAGAATTTGAAATTAGAGGGAAATTTTTTCTCTTAGTCATGCATCATAGCTACTCACCACAAAGGAAATTTGAGGCTGGGCCTCGTGGCTCACACCTGTATACATAGGACTCTGGGAGGCTGAGACAGAAGGATTCCTTGAGGCCAGGAGTTTGAAACCAGCCTTGTCAATATAACAAAACCCTGTCTCTAAAAACTTATTTAAAGAAAAAAGAAATTAGGGAAGATACTGAAAAGAGAGAAATGTATACTTTTTCTAAATAAGGTGTTTTAAGGCCAATTATGAAAATTAGATGTAGAATTTTTTGTTACATTCAGAGAAATGTATTTGTTTCTATTTACTTATGTGATATTTGATAGGATATTATTTCACTAACTGTACATTCCTTATCAGATGATACAGTTATTTTTTGTTTTGTTATTTTTAATACTGACATTTAGTTTTGGGGATTTTTTTTATTTTTATAAAATGTTATTTTGACCTTTTTTTTAAAAAGTAAATACTTTATTCCTGGAACTGCAAATTTAGCACATTATGCTGAGCATTTTTAAATTAAATTAACCCAGCTACTGCCCTTTGGAGTAAAGTTTTTAAATCTGGGGTTGATGGATTAATTTGAGGGGTTTATGAACCGGGAAAAGCGATTGTGTATGTTTATAGTTGTATGAATGAAAAGACTGTAGGTTACACTTCATTCTCAAAGTGTTCTTTAGTCCGCAAAAGATTACAAACCACTGTTCTAAGTTGAACAGTTATAGACATACCAAAAGTAAAACAAATAGATTATCTAAAACAACCACAGGTCCAAAATGAACAAGGCTGTGAGCATCCTGTTAAAACAAGTATGTCAATTTTCCATAGCTTTTTATTTTTAATTAGGAGACTTATTA
Organism: Cacajao melanocephalus; assembly: GCA_963573385.1. Classification (NCBI taxonomy): domain Eukaryota; kingdom Metazoa; phylum Chordata; class Mammalia; order Primates; family Pitheciidae; genus Cacajao; species Cacajao melanocephalus. Next base: position 17,143 of record CAUYLG010004853.1, on the reverse strand, counting down.
ATTTGAGAAAGACTCAAAAACTACTATAGTCTTCTGAGATAGGCCTGCCAGTTATTTCTGTCTGGAGCCCACCTTAACTGTTTTCATTTTTCATCTTTAAACTTTTCAAAGGGTCAAAGTATATCATTTTAGATTAGGGAAAATTATAAATTATTATGTGGAATATTAATATATTTATTATAGATTTAGTCAAAAGTTTGAGAGCCATTATGCCAGGTTCTGGGGTATAAGTGTGATAAAGATGTTGCCTTATTACATAGTAGGTACTCAGTAGATAATACACTGCTCTTAAGAGATTCACTATCTTAAAAGGAGATATATCACGTGTAAATAGTTACAGTGTGTAATAGGGATTTGTTTGACTGACTTTGGAGGCACAATGAAAAAGAATCATTTGAGCCAGAATAAATCTTTTAAGTTTTAGTATGATATTTGAAAGATGATCTGTCATTTAATAAGAAATTACTTTTCAGGGATGGCGGTATGGTTGAATGCAGTATATACATAGTAAGGAGCTGTGGAATGGCCTGGCTTGTTCTAAGGAATGAAAGTGATTTGCTGTGGCTATAGCACAAGTTCTTAGCATACTTCTTACCTAACATATCTGAGGGTAGGTAGAATGTACTTCTGATAGTAAGAGTTGTCAACTCTAGTAGTCATTTTCAATTAAAAGCCGTAGGGAAACAAATCTGAATCTCCAGAAAGACATATTTTCTTAGGGAAAAGTCCTCCAGGTGATTCCAATAGGACTTCTTTTCTTTCCCTACCAGTGGAGTTTTAAGTAGGTGAGGCATGGTGAGAGGTATAACATAACTTAAAGACAAACCAGGTCGTATGGTAGTTTGCACAGAAATAAGCAGTTGTGATTATCTTACAAGATAGATGGAGCTGCCAAAAGACTTTTAGCAGGGAAAATACACAATCAGATTTCAAGTTTAGAAAGTTCACCTCCATCCTGCTCAGACTTTTAAATAATTAATTAAAGAAGGCCATATATGCAAGCAGCAAGTTTAAATAGGTTTTTGTAGTAGTCCAGGCTAAATAGTTTCCTTTCTCTTCTAATAGCAGTGAAAGCAGTGAAGATAAGAGTCATACTTTCGGTATCTTGGATATGAGGAAGGAGGCAGAGTCAAAGATTATTCTTAGATCGGTTATGTGGACAATCTGACGAATTATGGTACCCTTCACAATGATAGAGAATTCATGATGGGGAGCAGATTTAGGGACAGGGATGATTAATTCAGTTTGGCGGTAAAAATTGTCAACAGAACTCTGGTTATTGGATTCTACGTGATGAAATTATTACCCTCCTGCATGTTATAATTGGAACTGTCCTTTTGAAATTTGTCAGATAGTTTCACCCTCCTGCTTCAAAACCCTCCAGTGGTTTTCCCTCATGTGTGCAACAAAATCCAAAGTTCTTACCCTGACTGAAAACCCATAGCTACTGATCTCATCTTCTAAAATACCTTCCTCTCTCATTACGCTCTAGCTACACTAGCTTCTTTTCTATCCCTGAAACATAGCAAGCACACTCTTACCTCAGGGCTTTTGCACTTGCTATATCCTTGCCTGGGTATCTATTCTCCCAAGTACTTTTGTGGCTTTCTCATTCATTAAGTCATCTACTTGGATACTACCATCTCAGCAAGCTCTTCACTGCTATCCTAAGATACATAGCAACCTCTGGCTCTTACCTCTTTATTGTATTACCAGTACCTTAAATTACAGTTTATGTGATCAATTTTTTTATCATCAGTTTTCGGCATTAGAATATAAATTTCGTGCAGGCAGAGACGTTATCTTGGTTATCACCATATCTTCAGTACCTAAAACACACTACATTGAAATATTTTGCTGCAAATACTCAATAAGTATTTGTTAAAACAGTGGATTCTGCTTTGCTGCCCATTCATGGCCATTTATCTTCTTTTGGCCCATAATTTACACATTGTTCTTTTTCTTATTTCATATCTGTGTATATTATAATTATTTTCATATTATCCCTTTTATGATTAACATGTTTTTATTGTCAGTACAAAGATCTGAGGCACGGGATGCAGTTATGTTACCCTGTTACATAAGTAGTATAGCTTGCTATTTCCTTATTTGGTAGTGTGGCTTTAAGCAGCATCATTGATTTTTTTTTTCCCCCCCTTTGGAATGATCTCTGGGGACTTGATAAGACATGTTAAAGACATGCCTTTTGTTTTTGTTGTTGTTGTTTTGATTTTTTTTGAGATGGAGTCTCGCTCTGTCGCCCAGGTTCCTTGAGTGCAGTGGCACAGTCTCTGCTCACTGCATCCTCTGCCTCCTAAGTTCAAGTGACTCTCCTGCCTCAGCCTGCCTCCCGTGTAGCTGGGATTACAGGCGCATGCCACTATGCCTGACTAATTTTTTTTTGTATTGCTAGTAGAGACAGGGTTTTGCCATGTTGATCAGGCTGGTCTTGAACTCCTGACCTCAAGTGATACGCTTGCCTGGGCTTCCCAAAGTGCTGGGATTACAGGCATGAGCCACCATGCCTGCCCATGTCTCCTCTTTATAGAATCACTTGAACCCAGGAGGCAGAGGTGAGCCGAGATTGCACCACTGCACTCTAGCTTGGGTGACAGAGTGAGACTCCATCTCAAAAAAAAAAAAAAGAAAAAGAAAAAAAAAGACATGTCTCCTGTTAATATATTCAGGCGATAAACCGAGGTATTTATCAAAATTCGCAGTTCTTTCTAGCATCTTGCATCAGTTTTAAGGGTTCCGTGAGCTTCTACCTATAGATATACCAGACTGTCCATCCAGGTCTCCCCAACCCCGAATCCTCCAGTCTTGTTTGTTTAAGCTTTGAGATCTAATTGATAATAGAAAAAAGTTGCACATATTTAGTTACACATTTCGATTAGTTTGGATATTTGTATACATATGTATGCACATGTGATACCATCACAACAATCAAGTTACTTCCAAAAGTGCCCCTGTGTTCTTTAGTGGGAGTTTGTTTTTATTTTTTTTTTTCTTGTTGTTGAAAGAGCCCTTAACGTGAGAAATTCTCCAGTCTTGACATATGCGAAACTTATTTATTATAATAACCCAGGAAACCTTTCTGGATTCCCTCAACAAAAATTGATTCCACTTTCTCTTTTTTTTTTTTTTTTTGAGACAGGGTCTCACTCTGTCGCCCTGGCTGGAGTGCAGTGATGCAATCTTGGCTCACTGGAGTCTCCACCTCCCAGGTTCAAATGATTCTCGTGCCTCAGCCTCCTGAGCAGCTGGGAATACAGGTGGGCGCCACCATACCTGCCTAATTTTTTATATTTTTGGTAGAGACAGGGTTTCACTAAGTTAACCAGGCTGGTCTTGAACTCCTGACCTCAAGTGATCTGCCCACCTTGGCCTCCCAGAGTGCTGGGATTATAGGCATGAGCCACTGTGCCTGGCCTGATTCCACTTTCTTTGAAATTTTCTTTGACTACTTTTAACTTCCTAGTGCATATTATAATCATTTATATATCTTATATCAAATTATAAGCTTCATAGGGTAGCATTCTAATTAATATTTGTATTTTCACTGAGTCTGGCATGTAATTTATGGCTTACTTCCCATATGTTACTTTATCATAAATATATGATGAAAAAAGAGTGATTGGTTTATTTATTACCTAGATGGTACTGATAAGGACAATGATTGGCTTATTTGAAAGTTGTCTGTTTGATGTAATGTGTTATAATGTCCCACTATAGCTTGCAAAACAAAATGTTATTTTTTTATAAAATAAAAACCATATAATTTGAAAACAGTATAAATTTTTAATTATTTTTATAATCATAAAATATTTATTCCAAATACAATTACTAGCATTGTTGAATTCCAGTTACTAATAGTTCATTACTTCAGTCTATTAGGTTGAGGCATATAAAAATTGCTGTTTTTTAGTTCAAAATCAGACATTAGCATTTTCATGTAGTTCAACCTAATATGTGTAAAAACCTTCCCAAAGTTTTTATCAACATAAAAGTCAGTATTTCTCCAATATGTGGAGAAGTCCATATACTCCAGACCCACCGTATCTCTTGCCTTGTACATATTATGTGCTCAATAAAAATTTCATTGAATGTCTGAAAACATAAAACCTGATATGTAATAACTGTGTTTTGCCTGTGATAACATCCAAAGTCTCTTTTAAAAATTTCATCGTACTTTGACATCTGTGCAGATCCTCCAGAAATTTCTGTGGGAAAATTCAGTTAGTTTTAAATTAAAATATGTACAAGTGCTGTTTCTTGCATGTTGAACTGAAATAGTGAAGAAAGGAGTATTTCCAAAGAAGTAAAATGATGGAACTACTGTCATTGTGCATGACAATAAACTAATACAAGATGTAGCTTAATTGAAGAGTAATATTAATATGGTTTACTTAGTATTTATACTTTTACATTAGAACTTGATTGAAATAAGACACTTAATCATTATTTTTATTGTCCTAAAAGAGAACATTTTAATGCCAATTATGTGCTAGGCAATATAATTTTAGTTTAACGCTTACAAAAGTTTTATAATTTAAGATGGTGGTACCCCCATTTACATAGTTTATGCAAGAAACTAAGGCCTTCAGAAAATAGATAATTTGTCCAAGTTTATATATGATAAGATTTGGGCTTAAGTCTGTCTGATTGCAAAATATTTTTATCCCATTAAATTATGAGCTTTGGAATACTTTTACTGTAGTCTGATTGCAAAGAAATAGAGTCATGTATTGTATTACAACAGGAATACATTCTGAAAACTGCATCACTGGGCGATTTCATCATTGTACAGCTAACATAGAGTGTACTTACACAAACCTAGATAGTACTAGGCTATATAGCATAGCATAGCCTATTGCAGTTAGACTGTGGTAGCAGCATGTAACTATACTGAATACTGTAGGCAGTTGTAACACAATAGTAAGTACTTGCGTATCTAAATATGTCTTAACATAGGTATATGTAGTCCATTGTTGACCTAAATGTCATTATGCAGCAATCTGGCCAGAAGCTATTTTCTAAATGACTGACTTTGGGAATATCAAAGAAGTAGAACAACAAGTTATAAATTTCGTAAATTTACAGTTATTTTTTCCTCCATGGTATATTAACCTGAGTTTGGTATTCAACAGAGAATATTTCAGCTCACTTTTATTCCCCTTATCTCCAATCTCTTTCTTCTTCTTTATTCAGGGTCATATAGTGTGTATGTGATTATTGAAGTAATACTGCCATCATCAAGCCTGTCTCTTGGGTTCTAAGAGACGTGAGTCTCTAGGAAAATATAGGTTTATTGCGTGCTATTTTATTTCCAAAATATTACTGATTGCCTTAGTGATTAAAAATAGAGATGCTTACATAATATGCAAAGATTGTCCTTTCTTATGAATAAGTGCTTTCTAACATGGTACTTAATCAATTTCTGTGTGTATGTGTGTGTGGATACCAATCTTTGATAACTAATGCAACTCTAAAAACAGGAGGTGCCATTAACTTTTGGTATTTCTTTTTCAATTTTCTTAGTTTTCTATAGCTGCTCTAACAAATTATCACAAATGTAGTGGCATAAAACAACAAATTTATTATCTTATAATTTTGTAGTTATTTTATCTGAAGTGGATCTTACTGAGCTTAAATCAAAGTGTTGGTAAGACTGCCGTCCCTTTTGGAGGATGTAGGGCAGAATATTTCCTTGTTTTTTCCAGCTGCTGGAGACTACTCACACTTCTTGGCTCCTGATTCTCTTCCTTTGTCTTCTAAGCCAGCAATAGCCGGTCTAGGTTTTCTCACATTACATCACTCTGACCTCTTCTTCCTCTCTTTTCTACATTTAAGGACCCTTGTGATTACAATGGGGCCTGTCTGGATAATCAAAGATAATCTCTGTATTTTAAGGTCAAGTGATTTACAACCTTAATTCCATTTGTTACCTTAAATCTCCTTTGCCATGTAAGGTAGCATTAACAAGGTTCTGGGGCTTAGGACATGGACATCTTTGAGTAGGTCATTATTTGGCGTACAATTCCTTCTGTCACTCACATTCAGTATTACTGGAACTAAGCAAAGGTATGGCATTGCATTGGTTCATTTGTGTTCCTGTAAAGGAATATCTGAGGCTGAATAATTTATAAAAGAAGTTTATTTTTGCTCACAGTTCTGCAGACTGTACAGGAAGCATGGCACTGGCATGTGCTTCTGTTGAGGACCTCAGGAAGCTTACAGTCATGATGGTAGATGAAGGGCAGCCAGCGTGTCACCTGGTGAGAGAGAACAAGCAAGAGAGAGAAGAGGTAGTGCAGGCTCTTTTAAACAACCAGCTCAACAACCAGCGTGAACTCATAGAATGAGAACTTACTCTTACTGTGAGGGTAGCACCAGGCAATTCATGAGAGATCTGTCCTTGTGACCCAAATACCTCCACTAGGCCTTGCTCCAGACACTGGGGAATACATTTCAAAATGAGATTTGGAGGGACAGATGTCCAAACCATATCAGGCATTAATATTATTTCACTTAATTCAGAGCTTTTTTTTTTTTTTGAAATCTTAAGAGATGACAGAAGTCTATATACTATAACTTTCTCCCCAGCTTTATTAGGTCTCATTTTTTGACATTAAAGTGTTTCTAGGGACCTTTTTCATTGTCACCAGTGTTGGCATATGCTGTTTTCTACCTCTCTTAGCATAATTAATTGGAACACAAATACTATCTGTGATTAGGTTTTTATTTTAGGTTTAATCATGGAGGTATTCATTTCATACTATGTTTCTGAGTCTGAGAGTTATTGATCATAGTAAAGGAAAATTCTTTTTATTTTATGTAAAACAAAGATGAGAAAATTACAAAAGTGAATTTGGATTTTGATTTTTTAAAAAATAGTAATAAGGCCAGGCACAGTGGCTCATACCTGTAATCCTAGCACTTTAGGAGGCCGAGGCAGGTAGATCAACTAAGGTCAGGAGTTCAAGACCAACCTGGCCAACATGGTGAAACTCCATCTCCACAAAAATATAAAAATTAGCTGGGCATGATGGCAGGTGCCTATAATCCCAGCTACTCGGGAGGCTGTGGCAGACTCGCGTAAACCCGGGAGGCAGAGGTTCATTGAGACCACACCATTACACTCCAGTCTGGGTGACAGAACGAGACTCTCAAAAAAAAAAAAAAGTAATAAGATTCAAACCTACAGTATCTGTTAACAGATAAATGGATAAAGATATTGTGTGCAGGGTGAGTGTGTGTGTGTGCGCACACGTGCATGTGTGTGCTCATATATATATATGTATATACACAATGAAATATTGTTCAGCTTTAAAAAAGGGGATACTGGCCAAGCACAGTGGCTCACACCTGTAATCCCAGCACTTTGGGAGACTGAGGCAGGTGGATCACGAGGTCAGGAGATGGAGACCATCCTGGCCAATATGGTGAAACCCTGTCTTTACTAAAATATATAAAAAATTAAACCGGGTGTGGTGGCGCGCGCCTGTAGTCCCAGCTACTTGGGAGGCTGAGGCAGAGGAATTGCTTGAACCCAGGAGGCAGAGATTGTAGTGGGCCAGGATCACACCACTGCACTCCAGCCTGGCGACAGAGCGAGACTCCATCTCAGAAAAAAAAGGGAGGGGGATACTGCCACATTGACAGTATGGGTGAACCCAGAGGACATTATACAAAGTGAAATAAGCCAGACACAGGAAGAAAAATGCTGTATGATCTCACTTATCTGTGGAATCCAAAAAAAAGCTGAATAAATAGTAACAGAGAGTAGAATACAGTTACCAGCAATAGGGAGGGAGAAGAAATAGGCAGAAGTAGGTCAAAAGGTACATATTTAGAGTTAAGTAGGATGAATAAATACAGAGATCTAATATATAGCGTGGACTGTAGTTAATATTATATACTGAAAATATGCTAAGAGAATAGATTTTAGGTACACGTAAAACCATACACATAAAAACGAGTAACTGTAGAGGGTGATGGATTGGTAAATTTGTTTGACTGTAATAATCATTTCACTGTGTGTATGTATACCAAAACATCATGTACACCACAAATATATACAATAAAAAATAAATTTAAAAAACACACAGCCATAGTATTTAGTTTTCTCCCATACTGTCTTAACTAATGGAGTTGTTTTTCCACAAACTACCCTGTAAGTTTTATGGCTCTTTTTTTGTAAATCTATATAAGATTATATATTATTGTGCTAACAGAGTTCTTTTAATGCTGTTTTTCACTTGATGTATCACTTGATCTGTTTAGAAGATATGAAAATGTTTCATTTGTCCCTTTATTTGGTTTATTTTTCAAACTTATTTTTTAAATAGGATCGGAAACTCCATGGTACAGCTCAGCAACTGCTCCAGGACAGCAAGACAAAAATAGAAGTCATACGAATGCAGATTCTTCAGGCAGTCCAGACTAATGAATTGGCTTTTGATAATGGTGATGGAATAAATTGTCCTTGTCCTTCTCCTATGAGCATATGGTGCTAAACAATGTTATGTAGGAACAGGGCAGTGGTTCACAGTTAAGGGGGAGGAAGCATTATTATTACTATTTTTTTTTTTCATCTTGAGTTTTACACTGTTTAGTTGGATGGATGCTTTTAGATATTTGGCCCTTATGTTTCAAGAAGATATTGATCTAGAATGTATCTCTTCATTTAAATAGATTATCAGATACTTCTAATCAATCTTTATTTTTTTTTTAATTATGTTTCCTGTTTAAGATTATGGCTTTGTTTTCTTTTGTTTTGTTTTGTTTAATTCCAGAAGAAATCTTTACAGCTAGTTGCTAAAAGTAGGAGTAGAAACTTTCAGTCTCCCGATGTTACAATATTTGGATATCTTTCAGTTCTAAAATATTTTTTTCAGATTTGTAATTTACATGTGTAATGACAAAAATGAAAGGCTCTGAATTTCCACATATATCAACTATTATTTTTTCAGTGTTTATTGATGTAAGGTCTAACCTACTGTAATGTTGTAATAATTCATTTCTTTTCACAATTTTAATCACTGCAAATTAGAAATTCAAATAAATTGTGCAATTAATTTTTTTTTTCCCTTCTAGCAAAACCTGTGATAAGTCCTCTTGAACTTCGGATGGAAGAATTAAGGCATCATTTTAGGATAGAGTTTGCAGTAGCAGAAGGTGCAAAGAATGTAATGAAATTACTTGGCTCAGGAAAAGTAACAGACAGAAAAGCACTTTCAGAAGTAATTTTAAATAAAAATTTTTATTTGGTTTAATAAATGCATTATTCAAAGTATGTGATTATTTAAGTGACAACAATTGTCTTTTCCCTGTGCAAGGCTCAAGCAAGATTTAATGAATCAAGTCAGAAGTTGGACCTTTTAAAGTATTCATTAGAGCAAAGATTAAATGAACTCCCCAAGAATCATCCCAAAAGCAGTGTTATTATTGAAGAACTTTCACTTGTTGCATCACCAACACTAAGTCCACGTCAAAGTATGATATCTACACAAAATCAATATAGTACGCTATCCAAACCAGCAGCATTAACAGGTATGTACTGTATATCCTTTGTTTTTTGTGTGTATTTTTGTCTATATCTGGTTCTGGTTTAGTAATTGAAACAAAAACCTGTGCATAGATTTTTTTAAATTATGATAAGATACACAGATAATAAAATTTATTGTTTTAACCATTTTGATTTTATTAAATTTGGAAGCATTTAGTATATTCACAGTGTTGTGTGACCATCACCACTACCTATTTTCAAAGCATTTTCATCATCCCAGAAGGAAACCCATAACCATTAAGTAGTCACTTCACATTCCCCCTTCCTCCCAGCTGCTAGCAGCTACTAATTATCTGTCTCTACAGATATGTTTATTCTAGATATTTCATATGATAGAAATTATATAATTTGTGACCTTTTTTGCTTGGCTTCTTTTACTTAGTGTTTTCAATCAGTAAAAGCATATTGTTTTCAAGCTTCATTCATGTTATAGTATGTATCAGTACTTCAGTCACGTTGAATGTCTGAATAGTATTCCACTTGTGGGAATATTCCAAAATTCGAAAACCTTTTGTACACCCAACATGATGCTGAAAGGAAATTCTCATTTTGAAGTATTTTGGATTTGGGATTTCAGATTTCCAGATTAGGGATACTTAACTGGTATGTATAATATAAACATTCCAAAATCTGAGCTACTTCTGGGCCCAGGCATTTCAGATAAGGAATACTCAGCCTTTACCATATTTGGTTGATGTATTTGTCGAGCATATGGGTTCTTTGTACTTGTGACTATTGTGAGTAGTGCCGCTATGAACATTTATGTGCAGGTTTTTGCTTGAACATCTGTTTTCAGTTTGGGGGTATATTCTGAGGAGTGTAATTGCTAGATCATATGGCAGTTATGTCTAAGGTTTTGAGGAACTGTCAAACTATTCACAGCATTTATGTCATTTTATACTTCTAACAGTAATGTATAAAGTGGGTTTCAGTATCTCCAGATCCTCACCAACACTTATTATTTTTCTTTCTTTCACTCTTTTTTGATCATGTTCTAATGGTTCCATTATTGGAAGTATGATAGTATATCTGACTGTTTCTGTAGAACTGTCTATATTTTTCCCTTCATTTATGTAAATTTTTATTTCATATATTTGTGGGCTCTGTTGCTAGGTTCATGTATGTTTACAATGTTTACATCTTCTAGATGGATTGACTCCTTTAACTCTACCTTAACTCCTTTATAATGTCCTTCTTTGTCTCCTATAACAATTTTTTTTTTTTTTTTTTTGGAGACAGAGTCTTGCTTTGTTGCCAGGCGCCAGGCTGGAGTACAGTGGCTCAATCTTGGCTCACTGCAATCTCCGCCTCCTGGGTTCAAGCAGTTCTCCTGCCTCAGCCTCCCGAGTAGCTGGGACTACAGACACACGCCACCATACCCAACTAATTTTTTTATTTTTTAGTAGAGACAGGGTTTCACCATGTTGGCCAGGATGGTCTCGACCTCTTGACTTCATGATCCGCCTGCCTTGGCCTCCCAAAGTGCTGGGATTACAGGCATGAGCCACTGCGCCCGGCCTCCTATAACAATTTTTAATTTAAAGTCTATTTTGTCTGATCTTAGAACAGCTACCCCCACTTTGTTTTGGTTTTGTCTTTGGGTTCAAATGAGTCTCTTAGATGATATATTATTGTATCCTGTTTTATAAAATCCATTCTGTCAGTCTCTACTTTTTTCATTTTCTTTTTTTTTTTTTTTTTTTTTTTTTTTTTGAGACAGAGTCTCCCTCTGTCATTGCAGCTTCCCACTCTCAGGTTGAAGCAATTCTTGTGCCTCAGCCTCCCGAGTAGCTGGGATTACAGGCATGTGCCACTGCACCTGGCCAATTTTTGTATTTTTAGTAGAGACAGGGTTTCACCATGATCACCACACTGGTCTCGAACTCCTGACATCAAGTCATCTGCCTGCCTTGTCCTCCCAAACAGCTGAGATTACAGGTGTGAGTCACCATATCTGGCCAGTCTCTGCTTTTTAATTTAATAGTTTAAGACAGTTATCCAGGTGAGGTTGCATGCACCTGTATTCCCAGCTACTCGAAGGCAGAGACAGGAGAATTGCGTGAGCCCAGGAGTTTGAGGCTATAGTGAGCTGTGATTGAACCACTGTATTCCAGCCTGGGTGACAGAGCAAGGCTCCATCTCCAAGAGAGAAAGAGAAACATTTAAGGTAATTATTGATAGGATGTAATAATCCTGATGGTAATGACTGAGTAGTAGGTTAAACTTGATAGCTTTATAGCAGAGTCCCCCGCAAAACTGCCCTCACTTTGTAAGCAAGCAGCAAACTTGGACTTTTCAAGGCCACGTGCACTCCTGACCGACTGTCTACAGATTCCAGGATTTCTACTAGCATCTCAGCTCAGTAATTTGCTGGAACAAATTATAGAACCTAAGAAAGCTCTATACTTAGGACCTTCATGGCTCACTGCAGTGAAAAGAGAAATAAAGGACAAGATCTGAGAGGATTTCAAACATCACCCTCCTAACACATGAATGTCTGTCACCAACCAGGAAGTTCACTTGAGCTTTGGATGTGCAAAGTTTTCACTGGGGCTTTGTTACATAGATGTGATTGAGGTGAATAATTGGCCACATGATTGAATTCAGTCTCCAGCCTTCTTCCCCTCCCTAGGTCAGGAGGCCAGGCTGATATGTGGCTCAAAGCCTCAACCCCCTAAAGATATGATCACTTTTTCTGGCATGGCCAGCTCCCATCCTGAAACTGTCTAGAGGCCCACCATGAGTCACCTTATCAGGTATGGTCTGAGGTATCCACTATGAATAACAAAGGCATTCCTATCACTAGGGGAAATTCCAGAGGTTTAGACTTGAGGCTGCCTTCCAGAAACCAGGGACAAAAAACCAGCCAAATTATTATTCAACGAAAGGGCTTACTTCTGCCATTTTGCTGGTTTTTCTTTTCTTTTTTACAAGTGTTTTATCTTTTTTTCTCTGAGTTCTAGTACTGCCTTCTTTAGGTTTTGATTGAAATTTCTATTCTATTTTATTTATTTTTGAGACAGGATCTCTCTCTGTTGCCGAGGCTAGAGTACAGTGGTGTGATCATAGCTCCCTGTAACCTCAAACATCTAGGCTCAAGCAATTCTCCTGCCTCAGCCTCCTGAGTAGCTAGGAGTACAGGCACGTGCCACCATGCCTAGCTAATTTTTAGTATTTTGCAAGCAGCAGGGTCTCACTGTGCTGCTCAGGCTAGTCTCCAACTCCTGGCCTCAAGCGATCTTCCCACCTTGGACTCCCAAAGTGTTGGCATTATAGGGGTGAGCCACTATGCCCAGCCTCTACTCTACTTTTTTTATTCCCTCGTTGTTCCCTGGGATTACAGGGGTGAGCCACTATGCCTAGCTTCTACTCTACCTTTTTAAAATTCCCTCGTAGCTCCCTTTTTTGAGATAGATATATATACATTCTCCCACCTCAGCCTCCCTAGTAGCTGGGACTATCGGTACATACAACCATGCTCAGCTTATTTTACTTTATTTATTTTTTTGTGGAGACAGGGTTTCTCTATGTTGCCCAGGCTGGTCTTCGACTCCTGGGCTCAAGCGATCTGCCCACATTGGCCTCCCAAAGTGTTAGGATTACAGGCATGAGCCACTATGCTTGGTCTTTCACTAAATCTTGAATTCCTCTCAACCACTAATCTTACTGCTTCCATAGTTTTGCCTTTTCCAGAATGGTCATATAGTTGGAATCTTACACTGTAGCCTTTTCACATTGGTTTGTTTCACTTAGTAATATGTATTTAAGTTTCCTCCATGTCTTTCCATGGTTTAATAGCTCATTTTTGTTTTTGTGCTGAATAATACTCTATTGTGTGGATATACTATAATTTATTTATTCATTCATCTATAAGGACTTCTTGGTTGCTTCCAGGTTTTGGCAGTTATGTGTAAAGCTGTTATAAACACCCATGTGCAGGTTTCTTATTGTCTTAGTGATGACCCCAGTGATTATAACTAATGTCCTAAATTCATAATAATCTCATCTTCAGTAGCCTACAAAACTCTTTCACTGTTCCCTTGTTATATTGTCACAAATTGTCTTTATGCACCATATACTCATTAACATAAATTAACATAGGTTATAAATATTGTTTTATGCATTAGTCTTCTAAATCATAAAGGAAACAGAAGCATTACTTAAAATACAGAAATAGTGGCTTCTGTATTTACTTATATAGTTAATTTTACATACATTTGTGTTCCTTTCTTTTTCTCTCCTTCCCTCCCCTCCCTGGACCCTGCCTTCACCTCCCAGCCTCCTTCATTTCAATCTAAAAGGCTTCCTTTAGCATTTCTTTTAAGCAGGTCTCCTAGTGTCCTGTTCTCTTAGCTTTTGTTATCTGGGAATCTCTTTTATTTATTTTCTTTCTTTTTTGAATGATAGTTTTGCTATATATATATATAGAATTCTTGGCTGGGAATTTGGGTTTTTTCCAGCACTTAAAAAATTGTCCAGCCAGGTGCAGTTGGCTCACACCTGTAATCCCAGCACTTTCGGAGGTCGAGGCGGGTGGATCACTTGAGGTCAGGAGTTTGAGACCAGCCTGGCCAACATGGTGAAATTTCGTCTCTACTGAGAATGCAGAAATTATCCGGGCATGATGGTATGTGCCTGTAATCCCAGCTACTTAGGAGGCTGAGGCAGGAGAATCGTTTGAATCCAGGAGGTGGAAGATGCAGTGAGCCGAGATGGCACCACTGCACTCCAGGCTGGGTGACAGAGTGAGACTGGGGTCAAAAAAACAAAAACAACTCCTCCTGCTCCCTCCAGGCCTTTATGCTTTGTGATGAGAAATCAACTGTTAATGTTACTGAGGATTCCTTCTAAGTGATGAGTTATTTTTGTCATATTGCTTTCAAGATTTTCTTTGTCTTTTCACAGTTTAATTATAATGTGTTGTGTAGTGGATCTTTTTAAATTTATTCTGCTTAGATTCTTTGAGCTTGATATGTAGGTTCATGTCTTTCATCAAATTTGGTAAGTTTTCAATCAAATGTTCTTTCTTCTCCTTCTGAGACTTTGATTTTTGCCCACATTGGTGTGCTTTATGGTATTCTCTTAGAATCTGATTTTCGTCATTATTTTTTCTTTCTGCTCTTAAGACTAGACAAGTTCAATTGATCTACCTTGAAGTTGGCACACTGTTTTTCTTCTACCTGCTCAAATCTGGTATCAAACCTCTCTAGTAAATTTTTTCATTTTTGTTACTGTGCTTTTCAATTCCAGAATTTCTTTTTGGTACTTTTTTATAATTTTTTTTCTCTGTATTGATGTTCTGTATGTGTTGAGACATCACTTTTCTTGTTTCACCTAGATATTTGTCCATAGTTTCTTTTAGATCTTTGAACATCTTAATCTAGTAAGTCCAATGTCTTGACTTCCCCGGGAACAGTTTCTGAAATTGTTAAAACACGCACACTGAATAAAGAGACTCCCCAAACAGGCTTTGTGTGAGCAACATGGCTGTTTATTCATTTGGGTGCAGGCAGTCTGAGGCTGTAAAGGGTGTCAGCGAAGGGCGGTTGGGATAGGAGTTGGTTTTATAGGTTTGGGGTGGTCAGTGGAAGGTTACAGTTTAGGGCGGTTTTTGCAAGCTGGGAGGGGGGTCGTAGGGTGTGGAGTCACGATACAAAGTCCAATGACTTTATCAATTAGGGTGGGAATAAGGAACAATAGAGAAGGTCTCAAAGTTAAGTAGGTGCCTCAGGGGTTAATCATTTCTTCTTTTTATGGCCTTCCAGTTACTTTAGATTTTCCAGGAACTCATCTGGAATGTGCAGGTCACTAGAGTTTAACATGGCATCCATGGCACCATCAGTCAGCCTAAAAGACCTTACATTAATTTCTTTTTTCTATGAACTGACCATATCCTGTTACTGTGCTTGCTTCATAATTCAAGTACTTCCTTTCCCTAGGATACTTATAAATCAGATTCTCCTCTTTCTAAAGATTTCTTTTTTCTGCTATATGTTGCTGCTTAGTAACTTATAATCTATTTTGAAGAGACTATATTCTTTCTCACGGGTTGTCCCTGAGGTATCTATTTCATTAATACATTGTAAATCAAAAATAAAATTCTAAGCCACCCAACCAAATGAATGGACCCCTCCTCTCAGCCAATGGCATTCTGAAGTAAACCTGAAACACTAGTTCAGGTCATCATGGGAATGGGTGATTGGACATGCCTCATTATGCCTTCCTCCCTTTGGAATTCAGGCGTAGCTGAGCAGTATTAACATCAAAACAGAGACCTTAAGACTGACAGAACAGACTCGTAAAGTAGATAAGAAATATTTACAGTCTCTTCTCTCTGAAGCCTGGTGTCTGGAGGTTTCATCTACAGAATGAGAACTTTCGTCTCCACAACCCCTTGTCTTACAGCACTCTTACAGTACTGCCTTCTATTGATTCCAGGTCTTTAACTCTTTCTACCAGTTGCCAATCAGAAAATCTTTGAATCTACCTATTACCTGAAAATCCCCGCTTTGAGTTGTCCCTCCTTTTTGGACCCAACTAATGTACATTTTAGATGTATTGACAAATGTCCTATGTCTCCTTAAAATGTATAAAACCAAGCTGTAACCCAGCCACCTTGGGCACATGTCAGGATCTCCTGAGGCTGTGTCAGACATGTCCTTAACCTTGGCAAAATAAACTTCTAAATTGAGACTTGTCTCAGATACTTTTTTGTTTTGCTATATAGTGGTCATCTGGTGTTTCAACAGACATTTCCTTTAACTCCTGAAGGAGAAAAGATTGCCCAGTCTTTGCAGAAGGACCCTGTGCTTGAGCACTCACCCAGACACTTAACAACTCTGCATTTTTTGTGCAGAGCTTGAGAGCCATAGGTGAGAGTTTAGGGTGTTCTCAGATCCCTTTCGAGGATGCCTCTTGCTTGCATCTAGACTTCTAGTTTCCCAATAATATGTAGAAATATTGCAAAATTTTTTTTCTCCAAAGCATTTCTTCTGCTAGCTTTTCCTCCCAGATTCTTTTGGCTTTTCTGTTGTTTGCCCCCACTGATCCTCTTTTGCCTTAGGTTGCACAGACTGGTTCATTTGCCTTCCATTGTTTTTGACAGATGCCTTCCGCTTAGCTGTTTCTCTGCCTTCAAAGATTTTCTAGCTAGGTGAAATAATGGCAAGCTGTTGGTGTTAGTATTTTAGGGAGCCCTCAGACAGGTCAAAGCAGGCAACCACAATTATTTGAGAAAGCGATCGTCTCTGCTCCCTCCTTACAGCAGGTCTGCAGGCTGCCATCTTCAATACTGCCCCGATGCTGTTGGGAGTTAGGGGAGGGATGAGGCAAAGGTAAGTGAAAACTCCACAGAGCTCTCAGAAGTGTCCCTTGCTTTTTTGATTTTGATGAAACATTGGCTTATTTGTAGTAAACCTTTGAATGTTTTCCAGAGTTCTGATAAACTCAATTCTGAAAGTTTTTGTCAGTTTCTTTTTCTGTTTCTGTGAAGAGACTGTCTTTGGACTTTTTTTTTTTTTTTTTTTTTTTTTTAGAATTATTTACATAAATATTTTGAAAAAACAATTTAAC
>CAUYLG010004852.1:0-54658 GCA_963573385.1 Cacajao melanocephalus | reverse complement strand
TGCTTACTGTGAAACTCTCAGTCCTCAGCGCTTCCAATTGCTGTTCTCCTTGTGGGGATGGGACCAGCTGAGCCTGACTCAAGGGGCACCCAGTCACATACACTCCACACTGAGAAGTGCTGCGCTGCGCCGGGGCACAGGCAAAACAACTGCGCCGGCCAAAAGAGTCGCGCTGGCGACCCTTGTGGCTCCTCCGCTGGGAATTTCCGAGTTTGTGTTCCACAGAAATTCGTCTGAAATTGCGGCGTCCACTGGCTCTCTGTGCTCTCACTGGGAGCTAAAATCCTGAGCTGTTGTTAATTGGCCATCTTGGATCTCTCCGCCCGGTGATGAAGTTTTTTCTGTTTCTTACTTTTCCTTTGGCGGACGCCCCTTCCCCGCAGAGCTGGACCTTCCCGGTTCAGCTGTGCTTACTGTGAAACTCTCAGTCCTCAGCGCTTCCAATTGCTGTTCTCCTTGTGGGGATGGGACCAGCCAAGCTGGACTCAAAGGACACCCCATCCCGTATACTCCGCGCCTAGAAGCGCCATGCCAGGGTGCCGGCAAAACAGCCGCGCCAGCCAAAAAAAGTCGTGCTGGCGACCTGTGTGGCTCCTCCACCAGGAATCTCCCAGTCTGTGGGCAACAAAAATTCGTCTGAAAGTGCAGCGTCCACTCGCTCTCTGCGCTTTCGCTGGGAGCTACAATCCTCAGCTGTTGTTAATCGGCCATCTTGGATCTCTCCTCTTTTTTTTTTTTTTTTAAAATACTATTATTTATATGTGAACATTTAAATATTCCCTAAATATATTAAATATCTGATATGTTTAATAGAGTGATAAAATCCTTTCACATTTTGTTTATGAAATGTATATTATTTACACTGTTAGGGGGTTTGGAAACAGGATCTTTATTTTGGTAGATAATTTGGAATATTTGTCAATAAAGATCGGATAAAGTGAAAAGTTTATGTTCTCATATTTTTGTGCCATTTTTCATGGTTTGCTTGAGAAGATAGGTTTTAACCAATCCGGAAGGCATTCACAATTGTATTGACAAACAAATAAAATGAAGGTGTAATGTTATATTGAAGAGTCCCCTAGCAAAATCAGTGGGGAAAACCTCTAGGATGCAATGTGGTTAAAGTTAATGAGTGATATCCAAAGCCTTCCAGGACAGAAAAACAAAAATGAGAGATTTTAAGTCAGTAAGGGAAAGCTTCCTCAAAAACCCCTGGTAAGAGAAATGAAGGTAGCCACACCTGACTGAGAAATTAGTGGAGGTGAACCTTGAAATCTGTAAATAATCCATGTTTATGTAATTGAGAATTGACATTGTGATCTTATGATAATTGGATAGCTATTTTTATTTTCGATGTGAACAAAAACTGATTGCAAGTATTTCTTTGTAAACTGCCATGTTTAAAAAAGAAAATATAAATACTTAGTTCCTAGATTGGGGAATTTTTTAAAAATGAAAATTGATAAAAATAATTATAATTGAAAACCTGTATGTACTGGAATGTGGCAAGCATCTTATGTATATTATTTATTGGTCACAAAGATCCTATAAGGAATGGGTAGGTATGGTTATTTCTAGTTTCTATGGGAAAGAAACAAGTTGAGAGAAATTCAGTGACTTCTTCAATATTGCATAATAGATAGTGGAGCTGATATTTGAATTCAGGCCTTTTGACTCTGTCCTCCTTTCCATTATGTTAGGCTGTTTGTCAGGAATTTCAAAACATAATTTGCTTGAATTTGATCAGTTAGAGTCACTAATCTCTTAGGAAAGTTTATAAAAATAATTTGGTTTATAACACTGTCAAAAATACAGGCATTAAATAAGTTCTGCTTTAAATTTTAGGGGTTTATTGTCTAAACATTTGAACTTGCTGATGATTTTTATTATATCTGAATCTTAATATATTCAACAAGCATGCATGCTCCCAAGAGTGGTATATAAAACCTCTGGTACTTTGTTTACTGAGGCAAACTAGACTAGTGGTAGCGTTTCTAAGTTACAGATCTATATATGCTAGCATTGGCTCAGCAGTGTGCTTGACCCCCAGGATTTCCCTGAAATCATCCTGTGTGTCCTTGGATGATCCTGGTTTGTAATGAGTTCTAGGACCAGTATCTGCTTTTGAATTTGTTTTAGGCTCATCCTTAACACTGGATCAGAGGTGCCCTCTATGCCAGTGTCATCTTATGACTAAAATAGTATTCTAGAGTTGATATGAATCAGTCTCAAATAACCTCTAGGGTTAAGGAATCATTAAGTTTAGTACCAATCCTGTTTTAGACAAACACAGAAAAGATGCTTATGGAATGTTTTTTGGTATTTGTCTTAATTATTTTTAAAAGAGATTAGTAGAGTTATATAACATATCAACAGTTTTAATCTGTTTCTTGTAAGTTACAATTCAGTAGCTGAATTTTTTCAGTAAAATAAACTTTTGGGGACTGTATTTTATAAATTGAAGTATCAAAGTGTTTATTTTGATGTTTGCGGATTAATTGTCATAACTACTTAAATGACAGTTAGCAAACTGGTGTCTGGGAAGTCTTTAATGTTAATTATTCCTGTATATTAACTCTAATATTGGCTTAGTATTTAATATAAATACTTTTTGGCGTCTTGGGTTATTTTAATTCAGTTTTGTATTTACTGAGTGTCAGGGAAAATTAAATATCATTATAAATTCTGTCATCTCTATTAAGCCATTCTTTAGCAACAGTAATTGACATTGGTTTCTAGAAAGAAACTACATTACTGAGTGAATGAATTGGTTTCTTGTATGTAAATTTGTAGATGAACAATTTCTGGTATAACCTAGGAAATTATGAAATTTATTTAAAAAGTTTATTTAAAAAACAAACCTATTTTGTAAGAAAAGTCAAGTGTTATTTATTCACACAAATAGAACTTGCTTTTATTATGGCAACTGATTTTTGTTTACTTAAGAGGACCTGTTGCTAAAATAGTAATGAGAAAGGGTGTAATACAAGTCTCGTCATACACCCCTTGCTCTGCAAGTAACCAGAGTGCTATGTCTGCATGCTGTTCAGTCTCCTTTTGGAAGGTGGAATTAAAGTCATTTGTGTGTTTTTTTCTCTTGCACAGCCTAAAATGACCAACGTGTGATTTCAGTAGAATAAATGGCGTCCAAGGTCACAGATGCTATAGTCTGGTATCAAAAGAAGGTAAGTTGATAGTCAAAACTTTTAGCTTTCTAAATGTTTTAATTCCAAAAATACATGTTTATTTCATGCTATAGATTTTAGGATTTTGAGTCGAAAAAGATGATTATTTTTATTTTCCTTGTACTTATTTCATTTCTAAATAAATTGGAAAGATGCTTAAAAATATTTTTTCTCTACTTTTTATTCTACAATAGCAAAGTAGCTAGATTAATTATAATATAATCCAAATCTCCAGGACTGTGGATGAAATTAGCATTTTACGAAAGCATTAACACTTTAATTTTTTAAAAGAAAGATTAGCAGAGCTGTTATATAACTTATATCAACAGTTTTTAATCTGTTTTTTTAAGTTACAATTCGATAGCTGAATTTTTCAGTAAAGTTTTGGGGACTCTATTTTATAAACTGAAATATTAAAGTGTTTATTTTGATGTTTTAGGATTGTCATACCTACTTTAAGTAGCTATATCATCTTATATATTTCAGAATAAGCTTTACCAATATAATGTTTTTCTTTATGAAGTCCAAAAGAATGTAGACATTTTTTGAAAATACAATAAACGGTTTACTCCTAATGAGTGTTTATATTCTTTATGTTGTTTTATGTAATACCTTAGATCTTTTGTGTACATAGTGAATTATATTTGTTTTCACATTTTAAAACAGTTTGAGACCTTACTCTTCATGTCTGTGTTAACAAAATATAATGATATATTTAAAACTTTTCTTTTTTTGAGATGGAGTCTCTCTCTGTAGCCCAGGTTGGAGTGCAGTGGTGTGATCTTGGCTCACTGCAACCTCCACATTTTAGGTTCAGGTGATTATCCTGCCTCAGCCTCCCAAGTAGTTAGGATTACAGATACGTGCCACTAACGTTCTGCTGATTTTTGTATTTTTAGTAGAGATGGGGTTTTGCCATGTTGGCCAGGCTGGTCTTGAACTCCTGACCTCAGGTAATCCGCCCTCCTTGGCCTCCCAAAGTGCTAGGATTATAGGCATAAGCCACCACACCTGGCCAAACAGACGATTTTTAAGTTTTGTTTAATTGAAAATAAGTGACAATTAAAACACTTTTACAAACCTAAGAATATGGTCTTTTTTATTTTTTGAGACAGCGTCTCTGTCGCCCAGGCTTCAGTGCAGTTGCACACTCATGGCTTACTGCAGCCTCGACCTCTTGGGCTCATGTGATCCTCCTACCTAAACCTTCCTTAGTAGCTGGCATGGGATTATGGAACATCTTTAGATGTGTTATTTTTTTCTGAGTAGAACATGCCACAGGTGTATAATTACTTGTTTCATATAAGGTACCTTAGTGGAAGTATTGATGCCGATACACTATTAATTGTCTTTTGTGTTTTTTTGTTAGTGTCTCCTTTACTTTTAAACTTTCAATCAAGTTAAAAATCAGTCTGCTTAACTAAAGAGTTAAATAAAATTGTAAATTAAGGAAAACAAAACAAAAAAAACTTTAAAAATTTTCCTGTCTATATCTTTGAAAGTTTTTCTCTTTCCTAATTTCTACCTATGGGAGTAATAAACATGTTCTCTGTTTGGCTTTTTACATTAAACATTTTAAACTTTACTGAAGATCATTTACAGAACATACTAGGTTGACTGACTTTTCTTGGGATCAGAGGATTTGAAATATTATACTCACATTCAGTTGGCCCTGTAACACCTCTCTTATCCAAGGGTCATTTACCTGGCAGCTTTGGATATGTGCAACCAAAATATTCTCCAGAGCAACCATAAGAAATGTCATAAAATATATTAGCAGATCTAATCGCTTATTCTATTTTATTTGTATTTATTTATTTTTGAGATAGGGTCTCATTCTGTTACCCAGGCCAGAGTGCAGTGACACAACCACAGCTCACTGCAGCCTTGACCTCCTGGGTTCAAGTGATCCTCCCACCTCAGCCTCCCAAGTAGCTGGGACTACAGGCATGTGCCACTATGCCCAGCTAGTTCTTGTACTTTTAGTAGAGATGGGATTTCGCCATGTTACCCAGGCTTATTACATATATTAGGGAGTTGCTAGAACCATTAACTGGATTTGATTTGCTCTGTTTTTTTTTTTTTCCTTTTGCTTTTAAATTCAATTTTCTTGAAGAAATGCATATGAATATTTTGAAAGTTAGTGTTTCAAGGATTATTGTTTAAAAAAAAAAAAAAACAGCCCATACTATCCATCCCTATCCTTATAACCTTTGAGTTTTGCTCCCCCAGAGGCAATAATTTTAAAGTCTTTAATAGCTCAGTGGTTCTGAAACCAAAGTTCTACCACTCTTCATCCTAATGACTTTTAGTGGGATACTGGCATTTGTGGATAGGAGATACAGAATATCATACAGTGTTCTAAACTAGGATTGGATTGGCTTTTTTCTTTAAAGAGCCAGATAGTAAATAATTTAGGTTTTGAGTCATAGGTCTCTGCTGCAACCACTCAATCTTGCCTTGCCATTGTAGCACAAAAGCAGCCATAGACAATATGTAAAATTAATGAGCATGGCTGTGTTCCAGGAAACCTTAATTTACAAAAACAGGCAGGGGTCTATCTAGATTTGGCATGTAGGCTTTGGTTTGCTGACCTGTGCTCTAAGACACCCTCTACTGAATAACACCATTTTTAAAAATGATATTTCATGTTTTGAAACATGTCTGCCTTGTTTTTTTCTTGGTCATTTCATTGTAGATGTTACTTGTTGACACCTGACTATATTATTAGGATTTAGCTTTTTTATAAGATTCCCCTGAGTTTCTTCCTTCTGTTGTTCCATTGACTCCAAATTTTGGTTAGATCAGTATTTGGTGCTTACATTATCATGTTTGTGTATGTATCATTTGAAGATGTGCTGTTATTTCCAATCGGTGTAACTTTTTTTTCCTTTTGCTTGGTTTTTTGAATTCTTTTTCTAAGTCTCTGATGAAATTGTAAAACTTCTTTTGTTGCAGTGAATCATATTCAGGTATTCTCTCTTCCTTTTTTTCTTTCTTGGAACTGACCCTTCTAGAACTCTGTTCATTTAGTCCATATTGAATAGATTGTTCTGACGTCATGCCTCCTGGCTGTCATCTTAGTATTTTCTTTTATAATTAGCCTGAGAGTTCCCCTCACTGGCTTAGGTCATACAGATTTGTTTTTCTCTTAAATATATGCTTATTGAAAAAAATTTTAGAGGCCTTTGTGCTTCAGTGAAGTGAGGGCATGAGAACTGCAGCTGTACTTACTGATTATTCAGCCATAGGCAAATAACTTTATTTCTTTTAGCCTCAATTTCCACTTCTCTACATTGACCAGCCAGTGGTTCTCAGCCTCTTTTCAATCATGGACCCCTTTGAAATTGTATTGAAAGCTAAGGATCATATTTTGAGAAAAATGTATACAATGTACATACATGGAAGATATCACATCTGTCTTAAAACCAAGGTTAAGAAGTCCTGGATTATATGATTTTTAGAAGTTTTAATATTGTAGTGTTCTTTGATTTTGTGACTATCATTCAATAGTATCCAGCTTATACTGAGTAGTATCCTTGTAAATAAAAACCAAAAACATTTATCTTCATTTTCTTGAATATTTGTTTGGTAGTAACTCACTTCTTTTTTTTTTTTTTTTTTTTTGAGAGAGAGTCTCACTTTGTTGCCCAGGCTGAAGTTCAGTGGTGTGAACCTGGCTCACTGCAGCCTCAACCTCCTGGGCTCTAAAGATCCTCCCGCCTCAGCCCCCCAAGTAGCTGGAACTATAGGCATGTGCCACCACACCCACCTAATTTTTGTATTTTTTGAAACGGGGTTTCACCATGTTTCCCAGGCTGGTCTCAAACTCCTAGCCTCAAGCAAGCCGCCTGCCTTGGACTCCCAAAGTGCTGGGATTACAGGTCTCAGCCACCATGCCCAGCCATAACTCACTTTAGAGTCACCTTTCTCCACTAGAAAATTGTGACATTTTTATATTTATGATTTGAATACTCAATGGCCAAAAGTCATTACTTGATTTGTAGATTCTTTTGAACATGAGCTCTAATATCAGATGTGAAATTTCCAGGAGAAAGTGAAAACAAACTTTTAAATTATTATAAATGTATATAGAAATTCTACTTAAATATCAAGCATTTTAAAATAAATTATTCTTTTTTATTTTTTTGAGATGAAGGTTTACTCTGTTGCCCTGGCTGGAGTCAGTGATGCAATCTTGGCTCACAGCAACCTCTGCCTCCTGGGTTCAAGTAGTTCTCCTGCCTCAGCCTCCCGAGTAGCTGGGATTACAGGTGTGTGCTACTAAGCCCAGCTAATTTTTGTATTTTTAGTAGTGATGGGGTTTCACAGTGTTGGCCATGCTGATCTTGAAATCCTTAAGCAATCTGCCCACCTCATCCTCCCAAAGTCCAGGCATGAGTCACTGTACCTGGCCTAAATAAATTATTCTCTGTATGGTTTACTTTGAGGTTTTAAAAGTTCTTTAATATCCAATTTTAAACTTCATTTTATACTATTATAGCCATCATAGTCATGAATAATTTCCAAGTTCATATTGGTCGAAAGTAATTTTCAGTTATTAACTTGGAGGAACTGTTAATGCAACAAGAATGACAACAGGGGAGAGACCAGAATAGTTTTTAGTTAATAATGAGCTATTGAATGTGTTTTGCAGCAAAATTCTCTGCTTTCATATTTCTAGTTTCTCATATCCAAGGAGAGGGAATGGAGTTACTTGTCTTTTGGAAGTTATTCGAAATAGGGACCTGAAGTTATATATATTCAAAGATAATTCACACACTAAGTATTCCTTTAAACAGTATAATGACCCTTAAGATTCCATTGTGACTGTGCAGACAAAATTATGAGAGAATGAGGTTCTCTTTTCACTAGATAAACACATAAGAGAAGAGTGGCCTAGAAAAACTCCCCAAATTTAAAAGGGAAGAAAGCACTAGCAACATTGTATAGAGATAGTAAAATAGTGAATTTAGCATATAGGGCTAAGGAAGAACTGTATGATACAAATATTGGTCATTACCTTTTTTTTTTTTTGAGATGGAGTCTTGCTCTGTTGCCCAGGCTGGAGTGCAGTGGTGCAATCTTGGCTCACTGCAACCTCCGCCTCCCAGGTTCAAGTGATTCTCCTGCCTCAGCCTGTAGTTGGGATTATGGACACCTGCTGCCATGCCCAGCTAATTTTTTGTAACAGTAGTAGAGACAGGGTTTCACCATGTTGGCCTGGTTTCAAACTCCTGACCTCGATATCTGCCTGCCTCAGCCTCCCAAAGTGCTGGGTGTACAGGCATGAGCCACCACGCCCAGCATTGTCATTGCCTTTAAGGAATCAGTTGCCAGGGAGAAAACTAATAAATATGTTTAATAGCTTTTAAATATGAACCAACATTGGGATTCATTTAGTTATTTAAATGAGAAACTAGCCTGAGTAACATGAACTTGACTGGCAACTGCTATCAATTATAAATAGTTGGGAACTTTAAATTCTCTACCTTTTTGGTAAAGTTCAGCTATATTAATGTGTGTGTGCTCATGCACACGTGTGTGTGTGTATGTGTGTGTACTTAAGTATGTGTAGGGCATTTCAGAGTACTAACTTGGCTAAGGTTACACAGATGGTTCAAAAGTATTAAGTCTCAACTTTCAACTCTAAAACCACGTGCAGTCATTTAGTATTATCCTTCTTTCATCAGTCTCCCGGATTCTTTTGCAAGTAAGACAAATCTAACTCAAACTATCTTAAAGAGGGAAATTTATTGGCTTTCAAGCCAAACCATGCTGAGTGGTGAAACTTTTCTTAGGGTTGACTTAATCCCAAGACCAGAGCATCATCAGATGTGTCTTATCTACCCTTTTATTCCTATTGCTTTTCTAGAGCTGGCTTATTCTTTCTCATCACAGATGCCTTTCTCCATGTTGTGAGAACAGACCCCTATGTTCTTCCAGACTCCTCCTCTTTTAGCTCCTTGAGAAGAAAGGATGTGTAGAGGACTGGCATATAGTGGGTTTCCTACCCAAAATTATTCCTGACCTTTTTTCCTGGTAGAAGAGCCTCTACTTTGTTAAGAAATTCATTCTTTTCCACAGGCCCTGTAGCCAGAGAATGTGTATCCAAAGTCTCAGAGGGGTGAATCTTGATAAGTCTAATCCAGTCATGGCATTCTGTTTCCCTTGCCAGTGATTGGCATAGGATGGGTCATGTATTCCAATTCTGGCTAATGAGAAATGAAACCTTTTGGCAAAAGTCTCTCATATTCTACAGACCAACAATGTACGGGGATTCCCTTTTCTCCACATCTTTGGCAGCATTTGTTATTGCCTGTCTTCTGGAGAAAAGCCATTTTGACTGGGGTAAGATGATATCTCATCGTAGTTTTGATTTGCATTTCTCTGATGATCCATAATGTGAAGCACCTTTTCATATACTTGTTTGCCATTTGTGTGTCTTTTTTTTGAAAAATGTCTATTCAGACCTTTTGCCTATTTTTCAGATGGATTGTTAGATTTTTTTCCTATAGAGTTGTTTGAACTCCTTGTATATTCTGGTTATTAATCCATTGTCAGATGGGTAGTTTGCAAATATTTTCATTCATTCTGTAGGTTGTCTTTTCACTTTGTTGACATTTCTTTTGCTCTGCAGAAGGTTTTTAACTTGGTGTGATCACATTTTCCAGTTTTACTTTAGTTGCCTATGCTTTGGGAGTATTACTCAAGAAACCTTTGCCCCGTCAATATCCTGGAGAATCTCCCCAATGTTTTCTTATAGTAGTTTCATAATTTAAGGTCTAAGGTTTAAATATGTAAACAATTTTGATTTGATTTTTGTATATGATGAGAGATAGAGGTTTAGTTTCATTCTTCTGCATATGGATATTCAGTTTTCCCAGTATCATTTATTGAAGAGACTGTCCTTTTACCATTTATTGAAGAGAACATTCATTGTGATGTTCTTGGTACCTTTGTTGAAAATGAGTTCACTGTAGATACATGGATTTGTTTCTGGGCTTCTGTTCAGCTCCACTGACCTATGTGTCTGTTTTTATGCCAGTACCATGCTGGGTTTTTTTTTTTTGAGATGGAGTCTCCCAGGCTAGAATGTAGTGGCTGCACCCACTACTTCCTGGGTTCAAATGATTCTCCTGCCTCAGCCTCCTGAGTAGCTGGGATTACACACATGTGCCACCATGCCTGGCTAATTTTTTTTTTTAGTAGAGATGGGGTTTCATCAGTTGACCAGACTGATCTCGAACTGACCTCAAGTGATCCACCCGCTCTGGCCTCCCAAAGTGCTAGGATAACAGGTGTGAGCCACCATGCCCAGCCACCTTGCTGTTTTTGTTACAGTAGCTCTGTAATATAATTTGAAGTCATGCAATGTGATTCCTCTAGTTTTGTCTTTTCATTCAGAATGTCTGGCTATTGGTCTTTTGTGGTTCCAAATAAGTTAAATTCTAGGATTACTTTTTCTATTTCTATGAAGAATGTCATTGGCATTTTGATAGGGCTTGCATTGAATCTGTAGATTGCCTTGGATAGTATGCCCATCTTAACAATATTAACTCTTTGCATTAATGTTTTGTAGTTTTCACTGTAGAGATATTTCATTTGCATGATTAAATTTATTCCTAGGTATCTTATTTTGTTTGTAGCTATTGTAAATGGGATTACTTTCTTGATTTCTCTTTCACATTGCTCACTGTTGGCATATAGAAATGCTACTGATTTTTTTTTTCCTAGAGTCTTCAGATGAGAGCCACTGATTTCTTTATGTTGATTGTATTCTGCAACTTGACTGAACTTGTTCATAAGTTCTAATAGAATTTTGGTGCAGTCTTTAGGTTTTTTCCAAATAAAAGATCATATCATCTGCAAACAAGGATAATTGGATTTCTTTCTTTCCAGTTTGGATGCCTTTTATTTCCTTCTCGTCTGATTGCTCTAGCTAGGACTTCCATTGCTGTGTGAATAACATTAGTGAAAGTGGGCAGTAGCTGGACATGGTGGATCATACCTGTAATCCCAGAATTTTGGGAGGCTGAGGTGGAAGGATTGCTTGAAGCCAGGAGTTCAATATCAGCCTGGGCAACATGGCAAAACCCTGTCTCTATAAAATTAAAAAACAAAATAGCCAGGCGTGGTGGCACACCCCTATATTTCTAGCTACTTGGGAAGCTGCGGTGGGAGAATCACTTGAGCCTTAGAAGTGAAGCTGCAGTGAGCCATGTTTGTGCCACTGCACTCTAGTCTGAAAGGCAAAGCAACACCTTGTCTCAAAAAAAAAAAAAAAAAAGGGCCAGGCAGGATGGCTCACACCTGTAATCTGAGCTAAGGCAGGAGGATCTCTTCAGCCCAGGAGCTTGAGAGGAGCCAGGCAATATAGTGGGATCTAATTTCTTCGAAAAAGAAAAATAATAAAGCCAGGAATGGTGGCGTGTGCCTGTAGTTCCAAATACTTGAGAGGTAGATAGCGGCAGGAGAATCACTTGAGCTCAGGAGGTTGAGGCTGCAGTGAGCCATGATTATGCCACTGCACTCCAGCCTAGGCCGCAGAGTGAGAACCTGTCTCAAAAAAATAAATAAATAAAAAAGAAAGAAAAGCGATCTGTTTTCTTCCCAGAATGTGAGGGCATCAGGGGAAAAAAACCAAAATGGGCATCCTTGTTGTGTTTCAGATCTTAGAAGAAAGTCTTTGGCTTTTCGCTAATCAGTTTGATACCAGCAATGCATCTGTCATATATGGCTTTTATTGTGTTGAGGTATGTTCTTTCTATACCCAGTTTTTTTAGTGTTTTTATTATGAAGGGATGTTGATGGATTTTGTCCTTTATTTTGTTGATATGATGTATCACATTGATTGATTTGCATATTTGAACCATCATGCATCCATGAATAAATCCCACTTGGTCATGATGAATGATTTTTTTAATGTGTTGTTGAATTTGGTTTGCTAGTATTGTGTTGAGGATTTTTGCGGTTATCAGGAATATTGGCCTGTAGTTTTCCTTTTTTGGTATGTCTTTGTGTGGTTTTGGTATCAGAGTAATAACGGGCCTCGTAAAATGAGTTTGGAAGTATTCCCTCTTCCTCTACTTTTCAGAATAGTTTGAGAAGGATTGGTATTACTTCTTTAAATGTTTGGTAAAGTACAGCAGTGAAGCCATCAGGTCCTGGGCTTTTCTTTGCTGGAAGACTTTTTATTACAGCTTTGATCTCGTTACTTATTATTGGTCTGTTCAGATTTGGGATTTCTTCGGTGCAATTTTGGTAGGTTGTCTTTGTGTAGGAATTTGTCCATTTATTCTAAGTTTTACATTTATTGGCATATAGTTGCTCATAGTAGTCTCTAATGGTCCTTTGAACTTCTGTAGTATCCATTGTAATGTGTCTCTTTTTATCTCTAATTACATTTATTTGTGTCTTCTCACTTTTTTTCTTAATGTGGCTAAAAGTTTGTTGATAATTTTTTCAAAAAAACAAACTTATTTCATTGATCTTTTGGGTTTTTTGTTTCAATTTCATTTATTTCTGCTCTGATTTTTTTTTTTTAATTTGGAGATGGATCTCACTATGTTCCCCAGGCTGGTCTTAGAACGCCTGAGCTCAAGTGATCCACCTGCCTCAGCCTCCCAAAGTGCTGGGATTACTGCTCTGATCTTTATTATTTATTTTCTTCTACTGATACGGGTCTGATTTGCTCTTGTTTTCTAGTTATTTAAAATGCACTAATAGGTTATTTAGTTGAGTTTTTCTACTTTTTTGATATGAGGGCTTATTGGTATAAACTTTCCTCTTAGTACTGCTTTCACTATATCTTGTAAGTTTTAGTATGTTGTATTTCTCTTTTATTTGTTTCAAGAATTTTTGTATTTTCTTCTTCATTTCTTCATTGACTCACTGGTAATTCAGGAGCATATTGTTTAGTTTCCATGTGTTTGTGTAGTTTCCACAGCTCATTTTTTTTTTTTTTTTTTTTTGTCAGACAGTCTTGCTCTGTTGCCCAGGCTGAAGTGCAGTGGCACAATCATAACTCACTGCAGCCTTGAATTCCTGGACTCAAGCAATCCTCCTGACTCGACCTCTTGAGTACCTGGGACCACAGGCATGTGGTACCCACCTGGCTAATTTTTTAAAGTTTATTTTTGGCTGGGCACAGTGGCTCATGCCTGTAATCCCAGCACTCTTGGGAGGCCAAGGTGGGCAGATCAGTTGAGGTCAAGAATTTGAGACCAGCCTGGCCAACATGGTGAAACCCTGTCTCTACTAAAAATTGGAAAAATTAGCTGGGTATGGTGGCACGCACCTGTAATCCCCGCTACTCAGGAGGCTGAGGCAGGAGAATCACTTGAACCTGGGAAGCAGAGGTTGCAGTGAACCGAGATTGTGCCACTGCCCTCCAGCCTGGGTGACAGAGTGAGACTCTGTTTCAAAAAATAAAAAGGTTATTTTTATTTTGTTTATTTTTTTGAGATAGTGTCTCACTCTGTTGCTCAGGCTGTGGTGCAGTGGCCCAAACACAGGTTACTGTAGCGTCGACTTACCAGGCCCAAATAATCTTCTTGCTGCCTCAGCTTCCCAAGTAGCTGGGACCACAGGTATGTGCCACTACACCTGGCTAATTTTTTTCTTTTTTGGCAGATATGGGGTCTCCCTGTGTTGCTCAGGCTGCTCTCGAGCTCCTAGATTCAGGTGACCCTCCCATCTCAGCCTCCCAAAGTATTGGGATTATAGGCGTGAGCCATCATGCCTGACCAAAATTTCCTCTTGTTGATTTCTAGCTTTATTCCATTGTGGTCAGAGAAGATACTTAATATGATTTCAGGTTTTTAAAAAAATGTTAAGACTTGTTTTGTGCCTAAACATACAGTTTATCCTTGAGAATGATCTATATGCTGAGTAGAATGTGTGTTCTGCACTTGTTGGATGAAATGTTCTGTAAATATCTATTGGGTCCATTTGGTCCATAGTGCAGATTAATTAAGTCCAATATTTCTTTTTTGATTTTCTTTCTGATCTGTCCAATGCTGAAAGTGGTATGCTGAAGTCTCCAGCTATTATTATATTGGGGCCTCTCTCTCTTTAGGCTAATAATATTTACCTTATATATCTGGGTACTCGAATTTTGGGTGAATATATATTTACAGTTTTTATATCCTCTTTCTGAATTGATCCCTTTATCATTATATAATGATCTTCTTTGTCTCTTTTTATAGTTTTTGGCTTGCAGTTTATTTTGTCGGATGTAAGAATAGCTACTCATGCTCTTTTGGTTTCCATTGGCATGGAGTATCTTTTTCCATTCCTTTATTTTCAGTCTGTGTTTATCTTTATAGGTGAGGTGGTAGTCTGTATGTGTCTTTATAGGTGAGGTGTTTCTTTTCTTCCTTTGAGTGTGTCTTTAGAGATGTGTTTCTTTTCTTTCCTTCCCTCTCTCCTTTCCTTCTTTTCTCTTCTTTGAGACAGGGTCTCCCTCTGTCACACAGGCTGGAGTGCAGTTGCATGATCACAGTTCACTACAGCCTTGACTTCCTGAGTTCAAACAGTCTTCCTGCCTCACCTTCCTGTGTAGCTGAGACCATTGGTGTGTGTCACCATGCTGGGCTAAATTTTAGATTCCTTGTAGAGACAGTGTCTTTGTTGTCCAGACTGATTTCAAACTCCTAGACTTAAGTGATCCTCCTGCCTCATTCGTCCCAAAGTGCTGGGACTGCAAGCATGAGCCACCATACCTGGTCAAAGTGTGTTTCTTGTAGGCATCAGATCATTGGGTCTTTTTTAAAATTCATTTTGCCACTCTCGGTCTTTTGATAATCAGTGTTCTTATTGATAAGTAAGGACTTATTCCTACCTTTTGTCATTTTTTTTCTGGTCTTCTCCTTCCTTCTTTCCTTCCTGTATTCCTTTTTTGTGAAGGTGATTTTCTGTGGTAGTATAATTTCTTGCTTTCTATTTTTTGTATATCTGTTGTAGGTTTTTTGATTTGAGGTTACCATGAGGCTTGCGAGTATCATCTCATAACCCATTATTTTAAACTGATGACAACTTAATACTGACTGCAAAAACTAACAAGCAAAGAGAAAACTAATACTTTATGCTTTCACTTTATAACCCTTGCATTTTAACTTTTTGTTGTTTCTATTTATATCTTTTTATACTGTCTTTATCTTGAAAAGTTGTTGTAGTTATTATTAATAGGTTCATCTTTTAGTCTTTCTACTCAGTATACTAGTGGTTTATACATCACAACTACAGTGTTATAATATTCTGTGTTTGTCTGTGTACTTAATTATTACCAGTGAGTTTTGTACCTTCAGATGATTTCTTTTTGCTTTTTTAACGTCCTTTTCTTTCAGATTGAAGAACTCCCTTTAGCATTTCTTGAAGGACAGGTCTGGTGTTGATGAAATCTCTCACCTTTTGTTTGTCTGGGAAAGTATTTCTCCTTCATGTTTAAAGGATATTTTTCCTAGACATACTATTATAGGATGAAAGTTTTTTTTCCTTCGTCACTTTAAATATGTCATGCCACTTTCTCCTGGTCCACAAGGTTTCCATTGAGAAGTTTGCTGCCAGATGTATTGGAGCTCCACTGTATGTTATTTGTTTATTTTCTTTTGCTAGTTTTAGGCTCCTTTCTTTATCCTTGACCTTCAGGAGTTTGATTATTAAATGCCTTGAGGTAGTCTTTGGGTTAAATCTGCTTGTTCTATGACCTTCTTGTACTTGAATATTGATATCTTTCTCTAGGTTTGTTATCATCTCTTTGAATAAACTTTTTACCCCAGTCTCTCTTTCTGCCTCCTTTTTAAAGTCAATAACTCTTAAATTTGCCTTTTTGAGGCTATTTTCTGGATCTTATAGCTATTTTTCATTCTTCTAAATTTTTTTATTTTGTCTCTTCTGACTATATTTTCAGGTTGCACGCTCACTAATTCTTTCTTCTGCTTGATCAGTTTTCTGTTGACAGACTATGTCCGTTGAATTTTTCAGCTCCAGAATTTTTTGTTTTGTTTTGTTTTGTTTTGTTTGTTTTTTTTTGAGACAGAGTCTTGCTCTGTTGCCCAGGCTGGAGTGCAGTAGTGTGATCTCAGCTCACTGCAACCTCTGCCTCCTGGATTCAGGCATTTCTCATGCCTCAGCCTCCTGAGTAGCTGGGACTACAGGTGCACACCACCATGCCTGGCTAATTTTTTATATTTAGTAGAGGCAGGGTTTCAACATGTTGTCCCAGCTGGTCTCGAACTTTTGAAATCAAGCAATATACCCACCTCAGCCTCCCAGAGTGTTAGGATTACAGGTGTGAGCCACTGTGCCTGGCCACTCAGCTCCAGATTTTTTTCTCTTTTTTTTAAACTCAACCAGTATATCTTGAAGCCCTAGAATTTGATTTACTTTTAAAATTATTTTAATTGCATTGTTAAATTTTTCTAATAGGATTCTGTGTTCCTTCTCTCTTATTTTCAATTTCATTGAGCTTCCTCAAAATAGCTATTTTGAATTATCTGCCTTAATGGTCACATATCTTTGTCACTCTGGAATTGGTCACTGGTGCCTTATTTAGTTCATTTGGTGAGGTCATGTTTTCCTGGATGGTCTTGATGTTTGTGGACGTTCATTGATGTTGAGTAAGAGTTAGGTATTGTATTCTTTGCAGTGTGGGCTTGTTTGTACCTGTTTTTCTTGGGAAGGCTTTCCAAGTATTCAAAGGGAATTTAGTTTTGTGATCTAAATCTTTGGTCACTGCAGCCATATCTGTATTAGAGGCAACCCAAGCTCAGTAATGCTGTGACTCTTGGAGACTTGTGTAGGTACTGCTTTGATTGTCTTGAGTAAGAACTGGAAAACTTCTCTGGATTATTAGGCATAGTCTCTTCTTTTCCCCACCTTTTCACCAAACAAATGGAGTTTCTGCTGAGCTGCCTGGAGCTGGGGGAAGGGTTATGCAAGCACTCTCTTGGCTACCACTACTAGGACTGTGCAGATTAGACCCGGAGCCAGTATGGCACTGGGTCTTGCCCAAGGCCTCCAACGACCACTATCTGGGCTGTCACTAACGTTCACTCAAGGCCCAAGAGCTCTTCAGTCAGCAGGTAGTGAATCCAGCCAGACTTGTGTCCTTCCCTTCAGAGCATCAAGCTCCCCTTCCCCACTCCCTATCCTCCCCTACTCTGCCCAGCCCAGGGCAGGTACAGAAATGCCACCTGGGAGCCAGAGCCTGGAATCAGAAATCTTAGAAATTGACTTTATGCTCTATTCTGCTGCAGTTGCATTAGCACCCAAACCACAAGACAAAATTCTTTGCACTCTTCCTTCTCCTTTGCTCATGTAGGAGTTTTCTGTGGCTCCCTGTGGCTACCACCACCTCAGGCCCACAGCAACTACTGCCTGGCTACTGCCAGTGTTCACTAATGGACCAAGGGCTCTTCATTCACTGTTTGGTGAGTGCTGCCAGGCCTGTTCTCTCCCTTCAGGGCAGCAGGCTTTGCTGTGGCCCAACCTTGGTCCAGAAATGCTGACCAGGAACCAAGCCCTGGAATCAAGGACCCCAGGAGCCTGCCTTGTGTTTTACCCCACTGTGGCCAAGCTGGTGCCCAAGTTGCAAGACAAAGTCCTCCTTACTCTTTCCTTTCTCTTCCTTAAGCAGAAGGAATCACTCCTTGGAGCCACCATAGCTGAGAATGTGCTGGGTCACACCCAAAGCCAGTAGGACCCTGGGTCTCACCCAAGGCCTGCAGCGAGTACTGCCCGGGTGCTGCTTATGTGTATTCAAGACCCAAGGGCTCTTTAGTCAGCAGGTGATGAATCATGACAGGACTATATCCTTTCCTTCAAGGCAGTGGGTTCCTTTCTGTCCTAGAGTGTCTTGAAGTGTTGTCTGAGAGCCTGGAATGGGCACTTCAGGACTGTGCCTGGTGCCTTTTTCTGTTATGGCTAACCTGCTATCCAAGTTCCAGGACAAAGTCTTCTTAGTCCTCTTTACTCT
Organism: Cacajao melanocephalus; assembly: GCA_963573385.1. Classification (NCBI taxonomy): domain Eukaryota; kingdom Metazoa; phylum Chordata; class Mammalia; order Primates; family Pitheciidae; genus Cacajao; species Cacajao melanocephalus. The sequence continues at coordinate 36,493 of CAUYLG010004852.1, read as the reverse complement.
TCACTTTCCTTTCCCCAAATGGAAGGATGGAGTCTCTCCTAGAGCTGTGAGCTGCGCTGTCTGGGGTTGGGGAAAGGGTAGTACAAGCATTCTCTATTGGTTGCCCCAGCTGGTAACTCACTGGGTTGCATGCACACCAAGTCCACTGGCGCTCAGCCCAGCACAGTACCAGCACTTGCCTAAGAATTGCAGTCCTTGTGGCCTAGATTGCCTTTCAAGTTTATTTAGGACCCCATAATGCTTTAACCTGTGGTGGCAGGCTAGCTGGAATGCAGTTTCTGGCTACTGGGCTGGATGATACCCCTTTGCCTAGAGCTGGTCTAAATGTTCCCTCCATGGGCACCAGCTGAATTCTGCGCTATATTGCTTTCCACTGTGACAAGACAGCATCGAGTTTCAATGCAAAGTCTCACAATCACTACGCTCTGTCTCCCAAGCACATTGATATACTGTGTCCATGCCACGTGGCTGCTGCGGGAAATGTGGGAGGAGTGGTGTTGACAATTCAAGACTGTCTTTCCTACCCTTTTCAGCGTCTTCCCTTGATAAGAATTTAAAACAAGGTACTGACTATGTTTACTCACCTGATTTTTGGTTCTTACGGAGCTGCTTTCTTGTGTGGACAGTTCAATTTGGTGTTCCTTCTGGGGGCATGATTACTAGAGGTTTGTATTTGGCCATCTTGCTCCAATAACCTAAATATGATTTCTGAAAAATTTTTTACCAGGTCTGATGATGCACACCTTAGTGCCAGCTACTCACAAAGCTGAGGCAGAAGGATTGCTTTAGTCTAACATTTTGAGTCCACCTTGGGCAGCATAATGAGACCCCCATCTCTGAAAAATAAAAATAAGTGTTTAAGTAGTTTATAAATTGTCAATAAATGTGAAGTACAGTCAGCCCTCCAGGTCTGTGGGCTCCGCATCAAACAACTGTGGATCAAAAATTATATTTTAAAAATTTTATTTATTTATTTATTTTTAGAGACAGGGCCTTTGCCCTGTGTACCAAACTAGAGTACAGTGGTGTGAGCATATTACTGTGACCTAGAACTTTTGGGCTCAAGTGATCTTCCCACATCAGCCTCCCTAGTAGCTGGGACTAGAGGTCGCATCACCACACCCAGCTAATTATTTAATTTTTTGTAAAGATGGCATCTTGGTGTATTCCCCAGGCTGGTCTTGAACTCCTAGGCTCGAAGTGCTGGGATTACAGATGTGAGCTACCATACCTGGCTTAAAAGTATTTTTAAAAAATGGATGGTTATGAGTGTACTGAGCATGTACAGACTTTTTTTCCTTGCCATTATTTCCTAAACAATATAGTATAACAACTATTTACAGAACAGTTATATTGTATTAGGTTTTATAAATAATCTGGAGATGATGTAAAGTATATGAAAGGATGTGCATAGGTTGATATGCAGGTACTACACCATCTTATATAAGGGACTTGAGCATTCATGGATTTTGATATCTGCAAGTGGTCCTGGCACTAATCCCGCACAGATACTGAGGGATGACTGTATCACTCTTAAAAATAATAATAGTAATTATCTTATACTAGGAATGTAATAGATGCCAAATTAGAGTGTCTTTCATTATTTAAGAATATCCCTAATGACCCTGTTTTTGCTACTAATACTCTTCCTTTGATCTGACCAAACTGGTGGGTATGTGCTTAAGGCAAGGCCAGAAATGGGTTTTCATCCCCTTGGCTATAGTGATCAGTCCAGGTATGCGCAGTGATCCAAGCTGTCCTTTCATAAACTTTTCAAAAATTAGAGCTGGTAGAAAAGACTCTTGCTTCTTTCACGAGGGAGTTAACAAGGATGGAAGTCTGGAGCTGTTTCTGGATGTGTTACCATATTGGAGAAAGTTGTGGAAAGAATGAGGAAATGGGATAGCACCAGACGTCATGAATAGGATAAAGAGACAACCACAGGCCATCATGGTACTCTGGTCTCTGGATTCTCTCTACACTGAGATGAGCTTTGCCCCAGTCTTTGGGTAGTTTAACCATTATCAGCTAAGTAATTCCCGTTTGTTGAAGTAAGTTTGAACTGGATTTTATGAACCCTGACAAAAGCAAGGAGGCAGTATGTATATATAAACACATACTAATTTTTAAAGAAGTAATAGTATATTAAAGGTTTTTGTTAATTGCTTATTTTTTCTTAAAGGAGGGTCTCACTCTGTTACCCAGGCTGGAATGCAGTGGCACAATCACTGTTCACTGCAGCCTTGACCTCCTCTGCTCAAGCAATCCTCCCTTCTACCCTGTGCCTATAGCTAGGACTATAGGCACGTGCCATTATGCCCTGCTAATTTTTTGTTTTTTTTTTTTTTTTTGTAGTGATAGGGTCTCACTCTGTTGCCGAGGCTGGTCTTGAACTCCTAGGCTCAAGTGATCCTCCCACCTCGGCCTCCCAAAGTGCAGGGATTATAGTCATGAGCCACCTTACCTGGCCTTAATTGTTCTCTTAAATTGGACATTTCTGTATCTGTTAAAATGGGAAAACACCATTAGAAGTGGTCAATTTTCCTTTGTATTTTTGAGAATTATGTACTTACATTTAATTGCTCTCTTCCTTATTCTTTGCCTTAATTAATTTATTTTTATTTATTTTTATTTTTTGCTTTAATTTCTGACACAAATTTTTCCTTAGCATGTGTTATTCTTTATTTGTGATCCTTTGAAGTACTTTATTTTCATGGCAAAGAGGGGTGTTTTAGGAAGGAACAAAATGGGCTGGGCGCCGTGGCCCACGCCTGTAATCCCAGCACTTCGAGAGGCTGAGGTGGGCGGCTCACGAGGTCAAGAGATTGAGACCATCCAGGCCAACATGGTGAAACCCCATTAAAAATACAAAAGTTAGCTGGGCGTGGTGGCGTGCGCCTGTAGTCTCAGCTACTTGGGAGGCTGAGGCAGGAGAATTGCTTGAACCCGGAAGGCAGAGGCTGCAGTGAGCCGAGATTGCACCAATGTACTCCAGCCTGGCAGCAGAGTCAGACTCCATCTCAAAAAAAAAGGAAGGACAAAAGAAATGATGCATTAAAAAGTGGATAGAATAGATAACTATAAAGGCAGATACAGTTTCAGTTATGTCTTACACATAATTCTACATGGTAATTTTGAGAAATGCACTATACTGTGTGGTGAATTTTCTCGTTATCTTTTTTTAAATGATAAATTTTTTTTTCTTTTGGCTTTTTCCAAAAGTCTTTTAACACTGCAAATAGAGTAGAAATGACCATTTTCTAATGTCTTCCTGATTTGTAGTTGTTATTGTCTATTATGGCTTTGGTTTATAATACATTGTGTTATATCTGTCCTTTGTTGTTGTTAAAACCCTTGCGACCCCCCACAAACAGGCTTTGTGTGAGCAACATGGCTGTTTATTCAACCAGCTGCAGGTGGGCTGAGGCCGAAAGGGGCATCAGTGAAGGGCAGTGGGATAGGAGTTGGTTTTATGGGTTTGGGGTGGGCAGTGGAAAGTTACAATTTAGGGCAGTTTTTGCAAGCTGGTAGCAGGTCATAGGTTTGCAAGGTGGGAGGGGTCATAGGGGGTGGAGTCAGGAGGTTGACCAAGGTTGGTTTACAAAGTCCAAGATGGCCTTATCAATTAGGGTGGGAATAAGGAACAATAGAGAATGTCTCAAATAGGCACTGTAGGGGTTGATCATTTCTTCCTCTTTTCATGGTCGTCTACCAGTTACTTTAGATTTTCCAGGAACTCATCTGGAGTGTCCCTGCAGGTCACAGAGGTTGACATGGCCTCCATGCCACCATCAGTCAGCCTAAAAGACCTTACAGTTGTGTGAGTTCTCACTTTAGCCTTATCTTGGTTTGTTGTTTAATCAGTTTGTAGAATTGTAGGTAATTCCAGCACTTCTGGAGGCCAAAGTGAGTAGATCACTTGAGTCCAGGAATTTGAAACCAGCCTGGCCAACATGGTGAAACCTCATCTCTACTAAAAATACAAAAATTAGCCAGCTGTGGTGGTGCATGCCTGTAATCCCAGCTACTTGGGAGGCTGAGGCAGGAGAATCGCTTGAACCTGAGAGGCAGAGGTTGCAGTGAGCCAAGATCCCACTATTGCACTCCAGCCTGGCTTACAGAGCAAGACTCCACCAGCAAAACAAAACAAAACAAAAAAATAATAATTGTAGGTAATTAAATTACATTGTTCTAAAGTAAAACCTATTCTGAATAAGGCTCTTTGGGTAAAAAGTCAATTACTCCAATGAACTGATTTTGCTGTCAGCTCTTTTGATGATTCAGAAGCCCTGATTTCGTTCTGGTTTTTTTTGTTTGTTTGTTTGTTTGTTGTTGTTGTTGTTATGGTTGTTCCTTTGTTTTTATTTTGCCTGAGGCTATGACTGTTTAGGCTACCTTGTGCTAGAACCTAACCTTACTGAAGAATCAGAAATAAAGAAAGGGAAGGATTCCTTAGAAATTAATCTTCTATTATCTTTATTTTACAGATAAGAAAACTGAACCGTTGAGAGATAAGGGAATTTAAGGTCTTGGTTTTTTTTCTTTTTTCTTAGTCCAGAGATCTTGTCAACTGTACCATGAATTTATAGAATTTTATATTTAGAACTAGCAGTATGTTTACTTAATGGAGATTTCACATTCAACTCTCATTGGTAAAGAAAATGGAAAAATAGAAAAAAATACCTTGCATTCTTCCCAAGCAGTACCTTTTTAGGCTTCTACATAGTGTTGTTTTGTAGACTCCTCCTGAGTATAAAGGTACTGACTTCATAAAAACAGTATCAGTAGAAAATTCTTTAAGGTTTTTGAGATGTCTTTTTACAGTTTTCAGGCACTATAATACATACACTTCTAAATTCTTAGCATTTATTTTATATTTGTTCACTTAGAAGTATTTGGTAATACAATGTTTTTGGTTTTTGTTTTGCAAATACCTTCAAGACTAGGAATTTCTACACAGTATACAACTTATTTGAAATACTGCAGTCATTTGCTTATGACTTTTTGTGGATAAATGAAATAGTTTTTCCATTAAAAGGAAACACTTTTTTGCCTATAGCAGTTGCCAGATATAGCACCTGAAAATTAAAGCAGTAGTTTGCACAGGTATGAGGAGATCCAAGAAATGATGCTGTTTGAAAGAGTTGAAATTCTTTATTGAATAAAGCTTCTTATACTTGTGGTGTATTGGAAAGAAAAATATTTTATGATATACTGGAAAACTAGCTTCTAACCTTTTTTTTATTTTTTGATGAATAGGTTTAAAACAGAGATGCTTGTCAGTGATATAATGTTTGCCAGTTATATTCCACGTGTCATGCAGTTTATTTTTAACCATAGCAACAGACATGATGGTGAAATAAATTAGTAGATTACCATTGGCAGCCTAAAATTAGGTAAATGTTCTAACTTTGAAAGGCCTGGAAGTGACTAAAACACTGTTGTTAACCTGCTGTATGTTTACAGTTCTACAAAGAGTGACAGTTATAAATGTTGTTTAACAGGTTAACTTAGAAGCTAAATTGCTCTTTGCCCAATGAACCATAGAGTTTATTCAAATAAAAGCTGTTGATTCAGCACCAAGGATTGATTCACAGAAAGTAAAATGCTGAAGGTATACAACCTAAAAGTTTCCCATTTGAACTTTTGTCCTGAGTCAGTATTCTTATTAGGTTATATTTTGCCTGGTCATTTTAAGTGAAGTCTGGCATTAGTTTGCTTTCTATTTTTGGTGTCTTTTTCTCTACCCGTGTGATGGATTTGAATTACTGATAAAGAGTTCTGGTTTACCTAGTTTGTGGAAAAGGGGGATAGTGTAATCTCCAGTCAAGTAAGATAGTATATATAAAGAGCTAGTTAGTAAGGTAGCCTTATTAAAATGTACTTCTTTTAGAGCTTTGAGGAGTCAAAGGAATGAAGTCCTATTTTTCCAATCTCAAAATGGTAGGCAGCAGGATGTATTTCTCATTACTGTTGTTTTGTCCACTGTGACACTTTATTATATAGTTTATTTTTATTTACTGGTAGAAAACCAAAGAGAAGAATGCTAGGTAGAACCTCTTACATTGATTTCATATAGGGAAAATTCAGTATGTTTAGTTTCACCTGTAGAAATAGATTTTTAGGATTAAAGATTTTTTTTCTTCCCTCCCCACCTCACCTGGTCTCAGTGTAGTTACTAGAGGTAAAGCTTTTTACACATAGATTATTAAAGACTTTTTTTTTTTAAGTGAGATTTTCCCTTTCCAAAAAATAATGTCCTGATAGGATTTGCTCTCATTTATCTTTAAATAACATTTATGGTGGGTCCACTATGTATCAGGCACTGAGATAGGTTCTTAAGCTGTCACCCAAGCTGGAGTGCAGTGGCACAATCATGGCTCACTGTAGCTTCAATCTTTTGGGCTCCTACCTTAGCCTCCCGAGTAGCTAGGGACTACATGAGGGAGTGGCTGTGCCTGGCTTAGTTTTTAAAACATTTTCTGTAGAGATGGAGTTTCTCCATGTTGCCCATGATGGGCTTAAACTCCTGAGCTCAAGCAATACTCCAGCCTCTGCCTCCCAAAGTATTGGGATTACAGGTGTGAATCACCTTGCCTAGCTGCACTGAATTCTTATCTTTAGGAAACTCTGCATCATGGGGAAGCCAAGATGTAAACAAGTAACTAGTATACTTTATGGTAAATGCTACAATAGAATTAACTTGAAGGTGTTACAGGAACTCACATCAAGTTCCCTGTGAATTTGTTCCTCTAGTCAGCATTCTGTTATTGCTTTTGTCTTCTAAATAGTTCTGAAATCTGTTGTGATTTCCCTTCATTATTCTTTCATTCTTGTTCCAGGTAAATATTTTTTTTTCTTATACCCACTAGAGTGATTTATCTTAAACAAAATTTGACCTTGTCACTTATCTTTTTAACACTCATCAAAGACTTTCATATGTGGCATAAACTCTTCACAAGGCCTGTAAGGATTTTTCTGTTCTAATTCCAGTTAGCTTTGTAGACTCAGTGCCTATCCCTTTCAGCCTTCAACTTTTCTTACCTTCTAACACCGTCTCTCTAATTAAAACTATTTGAAGTCTCCCCATGCTGTTTTTCACCTTAGTATTTAGACTGCCCACTTACGCTTTTAATTTTGTTATTGTTGTTTGTTAACTAACTCAAGAACAAAAGATGGTTCTTAAAACTCAAAGATGGCATCCTCCCCTCAAGGACGTCTTTCATAATTCCCTGGAGACTGGATTAGGTATCTCCTCCTGCCAGTGCTCTTGGGGGAAAGTTGTTTGTGTTCTTTTTGTGGCAATGGTATAGTACTTTTTTTTTTCTTGATTCTTTCCCTTTACAGTCTACAGAGTGATGTTGTAGTTACCTAGCATCCTCCAAAGGTCGCCACTGTGTTGCTTGTTTGTTTTTAATTATCATTATGAACTGATGACTTAAAGATATTTGATCTATTTCCACCTGTTGGAGTTACTGTCCATAATGATGTCTGTCCTATTGTCAGACAGATTGTTCTGTCTTAATAATAGGAGCTTATTTACGTTGGCTTCTGATTCTTTTTGACATGACGCTAGTAGTATGTGATAGTATTCCTTGAGGAAAAAAATTTGAAATAGAAGCAGTTGTTTCTGCATAAAGACAGGGAAAGCTACAGAGAGATCTTGATCCTCTTGTACCATCCTAGATATAAATATCCTGAGATGTTCCATATAAGCTAAATTTATTCTGCTCCATCTAACAGTAATTACTTGGGAATCTCTTTCTTTTCTTTTCTTTTTTCTTTCTTTCTTTTTTCTTTTTTTTGTTTTTTTTTTGTTTTTTTTGAGATGGAGACTCCCTCTGTCACCCAGGCTGGATGCAGGGGCGCAATCTTGGCTCACTGCAATCTCCACCTCCTGGGTTCCAGCAATTCTCTTGTCTTAGCTTCCTGAGTAGCTGGGATTACAGGTGCATGCCACCATGCCCAGCTAATTTTTGTATTTTTAGTAGAGACAGGGTTTCATCATGTTGGTCAGGCTGGTCTCAAACTCCTGACCTCGTGATTTACCCTCCTTGGCCTCCCAAAGTGCTGGGATTATAGGTGTGTGAGCTATGGCACCGAGCCAATCTCTTTTATAATATCAATTATTCTTCTACTTCTGTATTACAGTGTTATTTTGTTTGTTCTGATGCTTATTACAGCCTGACTCGATAATTAATCTCCCCTGCTAATCCATGAGAGTAAGGATCATTATCTTTATGTCTCCATTATTTCAGGGTCTTACTGTATACTTGGTACTTGGTAAATGTTGACTGCTTTGATAACGGTGCTGTCAGGAGACAGTATTTATATTAAACTTTTATGTAGTTTTTCATTCTTATTTAAGTACCTTTGATGTGCCATGCACCAAGCCCGGCACTTATTTCAAGTGACTTGGTTTAAGTTGTCAAATCTGTGAAATAGGCTCTTTATAGTGATTATCTATTATGTTAAGTATTAGGCTGGGTTTGGTGGCTCATGCTTGTAATCCCAGTACTTTGGGAGGTTGAGGCAGGCAGATGACTTGAGTTCAGGAAAGCCCGGTGAATATAGTGAAACCCTGTCTCTACTAAATATACAAAAATTAGCCAGGCATGGTGGTGCACACCTGTAGTCCCAGCTATTCGGGAGGCTGAGGCAGGAGAATCACCTGAACTTGGGAGGCAGAGGTTTCAGTGAGCCAAGATAACACTACTGCATGCCAGCCTGGATGACAGAGCAAGACTACATCTCCAAAAAAAAGTATTAAATGTAATAGTTTATTCAGTATTAACATTTCCTGAAGTGTGCTCTGCATGATGTTAATAAATATTAGGAAAATAAAGGGATGTTATAGTCAAATCAGCTTGGAAAATGTTGAGTGAGATACAGGTAAACAAGTTATATGATTTCAGAATTTTTCAGTGCAAATAATGTGCAGTGTGACTGTCTAAAAGGCAGACAGAAGAATCATCATTTCTCAATTTATTTGATTTAATTCTTTCCCCTGTATATCTGTCGAACAGGAAAATACTGGCCTGTGGTTATCAAGTTACATAAAAGAGTGTGGTGCAGTGGAAAGGGCATGGAATTGGAAGTCAGAAACTGGGTTTTACTAGGTGTAAAACTTGGTGTCGCTTAAAGCCTCGCTTGTCTCATCAGTTAAAAAAAAAGTTAATACTGGTCTGTACAGCATAAGATTGCATATGCTTTACAGTGTGCTTGACAAAGATTAGTATTCTGCACAATCTTATGTAGATAAATGGTTCATTATAAATTTAACAAATTCTGTGAGTGAATATTTGATTTCTTCCTCTGCATAGTTTTCTCTAATTCTACATAGTGAACATTAAAGGTACAACTTTTGTAGACCTACCTGTAGTCCTCATAGTAACAATTCTAGGGCCACTTGGAGTCTTGCAGTTATAGCAAACCTTCTCTTGGCTAATTGTGATAGAGGTCCAGATTCCTTAGATTCTAATTCTGGGGAATCTGGAGCAGAAGCAATTGATCTTTTTTTCCATTTTTAGTTTTACCCTGGTTGAATCCCTTAGAACGTCCTCACATGGGGCACGAAGTGCCATGTCCAATGGGCAGACTAAACCAAGTGATGGATGAAAAATGTACACTGGCACAGGCTTGCCAGTCGGTGAGGCCAGGGGATCTCTGCCAGAGTCAGCAGTGGCCCCCATAAGCCTGAGGCCTTTGCATTTATTTAGTGCATATTAATGACAAAGGTCTCAAGTTAACACCATTAGAGGGTAATTAACATTGCTGACCCACCCTCCAACCTGCACTTCCCCCCCCCCCCAGTAGAGAGCAGTTATGAACAGTCATGTGCCTATGGAAGATCAAAGATCAGTCTTAGGATCACATGAGTAAACATGCTATTTAGATAAACTCTTCTACATTTCCTTGTTACCTGCTCTATGCTATTAGCTCAGGGTGAGAGGATTAGGCTGCCTTCAGCATAAACCTTTCCCCAAGGCTTTTGCAAAACCTTCTAGCCTTCCAAGAAGGTTTGAGCCTTTCCATAATTTTTCTACTACTGCTAACCCTGTATAAGTGGAAGAAAGCCAAATAAGTTTTCAATAATTCAGATCTGTTTAGTGGTCTTATATTTGATTTGAAATGAATGAGCAGCAGTAATATGTTAGGTATTTTAAAAATAAATAACCAAGATATGTTAATGTTCTTGGCATTTAAATTGCTTTAAACTATGACATAGCTTTTCATGGAATTCGTAGTAAACTATTAGAAATATGCAAGCAAGGATGGTGTGGTAGCCTTGCATCATATTTTGTACACATGATTTAGTTAGGGTTATGTTTTAGAATGATAAGCCAGAGAGTATATACTATGATGAGTAATAAAAGAATGCAAATAGGCATATACATTCTTTCCTTGTCACATGCTGTAATATGAAGAAGAAGGAAGCATTAAGTAATATCCAGATGATCTAATGGCTAATTATTGAGCTTTTGTATGTCTGTTCCTGTTGTTAGCTCTGTAGGTATTAGCACATTTAATCCTTATAATTACCCTGTGATTAATAATACTAATCATTTTACATATTATTAAGGCTAAGTTGGACTTCTTGAAGAGTTTTGAATATTTTTATTTGCTTTTTTAATAAGCCCTGACAACTTCTCTACTGGCAAGTTAGACCACAGAAGGTAGTAGAAGGAGAAGTATACGACATTGGTTAGGGATCAAACGTAACCCTATCCAGACATCTCTTAGTGGTCAGAACAAAGGCAAGTGAACATTGCGTCATTTTTGTGGATGGATGTTAATGAAATTACTGGTAAATAGGAGCACAGCTATGGAGCCAGGTTGTCTGGATTTGAATTTCTATTTTTTGCTACTATTTAACCTTGTACAACTAAGTTTTTATACTGTAAAGATAGCAATAGCAGTAATATCTACTTAATAGTGCTGTGTGAATTAAAGAAGCTAATTCTTGGAAGGGGTATCAGCACTTGATAAATAAATGCTAACTACTTACTATTGCTTATTGTAATATTGTGAACATTAACTGCCTCAACTGGCATTTGAGGAGTAGAAAGCAGAGACCTTAGTATCCTTCAGTAACCATGGTTGGACTTTCTATCCAAGGTAGGGGGTGGGCAGCTAAGAAGTTCTGATGTATCATAGGAAAAAAATTATCTAATAGTAGATGGCAGTTGGTAAGAAATATATGAGAGCTTTCATATTTATCTCCTAATATTATCTTAGATTGAATGATAGACAGTGTAATAAATACTTAATCTACAGCTTGATATAGTAAAACATTTGTGCAGTTCTCCTGCATATATGCTCTTCTGTTTTAGTAGATTGGTGAATCCATGTTTAAGGAATTGACAAATTTGGCAGAACTTTAAAGCAAGTTGTATTCTAGGGGGCAAATCGTGCATAATACCTTTTATAAAGTAGTTGATACAGATGAGAGGATATCATAATATATCCATTAATGTTAAGAAACATTTTGTTTTTTCCCCTATTCTACATAAAATCCCTTCGTGGAAACTTCCCAGTCTCCTTGGATGGCATTTAGCCTGTTATATGTGAAAGAAGTAATAAAATCAGACTTTTTGTTTTTTCTTTTGAGACAGGGTCTCACTCTGTTGCCAGGCTCAAGTATGGTAGCCTGTACTATCATAGTTCAATGCAGCCTCTAACTCCTCGGCTCAAGCAATATTCCTGCCTTAGACTTGCATGTATCCCCTCGCCTGCCTAATTAAAAAAAATATCTTTTTGGTACAGAACAGAGTCTTGCTTTGTTGCTCAGGCTGGTCTTGAACTCCTGGCTTCAAGCAGTCCTCCCACCTCAGCCTTCCAAAGTTCTGGGACTATAGGCATGAGCCATCTCGCCCAGTCAAAATTGGACTTTTTCTTACAATCACGAATACAAAGAAAAAGTTAAACCTATTATTAGTAATCTGATTAATTAAAAACAAATTTCAGCAAGTCAAAAATGGATATACCTGAAATGGGTAGTACATTTATTTAATTCTCATCTAAGCAAGTAGTTTAAAATGGTTTCTGCTACTAAGAGTAGCAATTTCCACAAATTACTGTTATATTGAGAAAAGAAAAATCAGATTTATCCTAGGGAGGTAGCATATAATGGAAAGCCTGTGGGCTTTTATGCTTGCAGATGGAATCCAACTTCTGTGTTTTTCAAAAACTATCTGACCTTGGGCTAACATCCCTGAGACTCAGTTTCCTCATATTTAAAAGGGGAGTAATAATGTTGACTTCTAAATGATTTTTGACAAAGTTCTAGCACAGTATCTGAGAAATTTTAAAATAAATATTCCCTTTTATTTTGTCATGAACAATTTGAATTTGTACCACATACAAATATAGATCCTGTTTCTACTTTATTAATCCTAGTGACTTAAAAATCAAACAGGAAAAAAAAAAAAGATCTTTGGAATAGAACATCCTGTCTTTGAGTCTGGTTCTGTCATTGGTTGTCTTTTGACTTTGAGCAAGTTATTGAAGGTCTTTACATCTGTTTCATTTTTTTATTTTTAAAATTTTGATTGATGTATAATTATATATCTTATGGGATACATGTGATATTTTGATACATACAGTGTGTAATGATTAGATCAGGGTGATTAGGATATCCATCACCTCAAACATTATCATTTCTTTGTGTTGGGAACATTTTAAAACTACTCTCCAGCTATTTTGAAATATATAATAAATTGTTACCCTACTGTGCTATCAAACACTAGAAGTTATTCCCTCTATCTATGTTTTGCACCCATTAACCAGCCTCTCTTTATCCTCCTCACTTCCCAGTCTCCTGTACTACTCTCCACCTCCATGAGATCAACTTTTATAGCTCCCATATATGAGAACATAGCATTATGTGTCTTTCTGTGACTGGCTTATTTAATTTAACATAATGACCTTCAGTTTCATCCATGTTGCTCCAAATGGCAGGACTTCCTTCTTTTATATTGCTGGATCATATGGTAGTTCAATTTTTAGTTTTTAAGGAACCTTCATACGTTTACCATGGTGGCTGTACTAATTGATATTCTTACCAACAGTGTTTTAGCATTCCTCTTTCTCTACATCTCACCAGCATACGTTATTTTTTGGTCTTTTCGATAGTAGCCATTTTAACTAGAGTGAGATGATATCTCATTGTGCTTTTGATTTATATTTCCCTGATGATTAGTGATGTTGAGGTTTTGTTGTTGTTTTACATACCTGTTGGGCACTTGTGTGTCTTCTTTTGAGAAATGTCTCTGGCGATCTTTTGCTCACATAATTGAATTGGATTATTTGTTTGTTTGCTGTTGAGTTGTTTGAGTTCCTTATACATTCTGTTTATTAATTCTTTGTTGGATAGATAGTTTATAAATATTTTCTCCCATTCTTCAGATTGTCTCTTCACTCTCTTGTTTTCTTTGCTGTGCAAAAGCTTTTTAGTTTCATATAATTCCATTTGTCTATTTTTGCTTTTGTTGCTTGTGGTTTTGGGGTCTTACCCAAAAATTATTTGCCTAGATCGATGTCCTGAAATGTTTCCCCAGTGTTTTCTCATAGCAGTTTTATCATTTTAGGTCTTATTTTTAAATCTTTAAATTTTGATTTTTTTTTTTTTTTTTTTTTGTGTATATTGTATTAGTCAGGGTTCTTTAGAGGGACAGAACTAATGGAGTGTGTGTGTGTGTGTGTGTGTGCATGTGTGTTTGTGTGTGTGGTGTGTATAAAGGGGAGTTTAATAAGTATTAACTCACACGATCACAAGGTCCCACAATAGGCCATCTGCAGGCTGAGGAGCAAGGAGAGCCAGCCTGAGTTCCAAAACTGAAGAACTTGGAATCTGATATTCAAGGGCAGGAAGCATTCAGCGTGGGAGAAAGTTCTGTCCCAAGGCTAGCAGGCAAAAAAATGTGAGAACAGAGACTGGCCTAGCCTCCCAGCCTATATCTTTCTCCCATGCTGAGTGCTTCCTGCCCTTGTACATCGGATTCCAAGTTCTCCAGTTTTGGACCTCAAACTGGGTCTCCTTGCTCCTCATGTTCTAGCCTTGCTGGCAGCTGATTAGATTGTGCCCACCCAGATTAAAGGTGGGTCTGCTTTTCTCAGCCCACTGACTCAAATGTTAATCTCTTTTGGGAACACCCTTACAGACACACCCAAGATCAATACTTTGTATCCTTCAGTCCAGTCAAGTTGACATTCTGTATTAAGCGTCACAAGTCCACCCCTTGTCAACTTGAACCCATATACATCTCCTGAGATCATACATAATCTTCAAATAAAGACAATAATGTCTTTACACCTAACATGCAATTATCCTTTGTACAATGAGAAACACACCAATCCCCATCCCCAATACTATTATATAAAGTTAACAATACTTAAATGCGATGTACAGTCAATAAATCTTATGTCACATGATAAGGGAGAAAGGAAATAAAATAAAGATAGTTTATTAGTACAAGTGTATACATGCACAAACATGTTTTTAACAAAAGAATGAGGAAACACGACAGTTAGAATCCTCATTTATGCAGCTGGTCATGTGGCCATAGCTGGTATTGATGACTACTTTCTTCTACTGCCCATTCTGTATTCTTTTGGCCTTCAGCAAGCACCTCAGCAAGTCGTGGTTTTTTCCCCTGGTGGAGTGACCCAAACCTTCATTCCTGAAAGGTCTGGGTCATTTGTAGTCCTGCCTGGATAGGGCTGTTGTAGTTTCCTGTTGACCTTATTCACAGGGCACAATAATACTAAGAGACGCCCGAATGGATCTCTTGTATTCCATGCATACTCTTCCTTACCTCCGTTGTGGAGTAGGAGACTGATTTCATCTTGATAGTCTAGGTCAATCACTATAACTCCCTTCTTAGCCTGTTGACTTAAAGGTAGGAGAAGCCCAAAGTGTCCAGTTGGCAATCTTAACTTCCAGTCTAATGGAATCTTTGTTGTGTCTCCTAGTGGCAATGTTCCTCCCTCTGGAACTGAGACCTCTAGGCCAGCGGAACGTAATGTCACAGGAACAGGAAGCAACAATTTTGCTAGTGGATCACTAGGGGTGATGGTGAGTGGTGCCACTTCCACTTCCATCCCTTGATTCCTGAACCTATGAATCCTGGCTATGGGAGAAATAGTACCATACATTGGATGCTGATTCAGAGCATACATTTTGCCCCAGCCTTGCAAAGTACTGTCACCTAGTTGCTTTTGTAATTGTGACTTCAAAAGGCCATTCATTCCA
This sequence comes from Cacajao melanocephalus, assembly GCA_963573385.1. Classification (NCBI taxonomy): domain Eukaryota; kingdom Metazoa; phylum Chordata; class Mammalia; order Primates; family Pitheciidae; genus Cacajao; species Cacajao melanocephalus. Next base: position 21,240 of record CAUYLG010004852.1, on the reverse strand, counting down.
CTGTTCTATCAATCCAGCTGCTTCAGGACGATAGGAAACATGGTAAGACCAGTGAATTCCATGAGCGTGAGCTCACTACTGTACTTCTTTAGCTGTAAAGTGAGCGCCTTGGTCAGAGACAATGCTGTGTGGAATACCATGATGGTGGATAAGGCATTCTATGAGTCCATGATGGTAGTTTTGGCAGAAGCTTGCATGCAGGATACGCAAACCCATATCTGGAGTAAGTGTTTATTCTGATGAAGACAAACCTCTGCCCTTTCCTTGATGGAAGAGGTCCAATATAATCAACCTGCCACTAGGTAACTGGCTGATCACCCAAGGAATGGTGCCATATCGAGGTCTCAGTGTTGGTCTCTGGTGCTGGCAAATTGGGCACTCAGCATTGGCCGTAGCCAGGTCAGCCTTGGTGAGTGGAAGTCCATGTTGCTGAGCCCATGCATAACCTCCGTCCTTACCACCATGGCCACTTTGTTCTTGGGCCCATTGGGCGATGATGGGTGGAAAGAGGCTGAGTGGTGTCATCCCATCCACTTTAAATTGATAGTTAAAAATCCTCCTCTGCTGAGGTCACCCACTGGTGAGCACTCACGTGGGATACAAATACCTTCACGGTTTTGACCACTTAGAGAGGTCCATCCACATACCTCTTCCCCAGATTTCTTTGTCACTACTTTTCCAATTATGCTTCTTCCAGGTCCTTGACCATCCAGCTAAACCATTGGTCACAGCCCGTGAATCAGTATATAATCACACATCTGGCCAGTTCTCCTTTCACACAAAGTGCACAGTCAGGTGTACTGCTCAAAGTTCTGCCCACTGGGAATATTTCTCTTCACCACTGTCCTTTAGAGGTGTCCTAGAAAGGGCAGCTGTAGTGCTCCAGCTGTTCACTCTCGGTGGTGCTTGTATATTGTGTAGAACCATGTGTGAACCAGGCCCCAGTCTTTTCTTCCTCTGTCAACTGATCATAGGGAACTCTGCTTGAGGCCATCAGTGCACGCTGGGAGAGAGAAGGCAGGGTGGCAGGATTGTGGACCATGGACATTTGAACCACTTCCTCATATAACTTATTGTGCCTTCAGGACCTGTTTGAGCTCGATCATATGTATACTACTGCCCATTTGATGATGGAATGCTGCTGTGCATGACCTACTTTATATCTAGATGGGTAATAAAGCACCCAGTTCATGATAGGCAGTTCAGGTTACATGGTGACTTGATGACCCATAGTCAAACGTTCAGTTTCCACCAAAGCCCAGTAACAGGCCAAGAGCTTTCTCTCAAAAGGAGAATAGTTATCTGGAGAAGATGGCAGGGGCTTGCTCCAAAATCTTAGAGGCCTCTGCTGTGATTCACCTATGGGGACCTGCCGAAGGCTCCAAACAACATCCCTATCTGCCACTGACACCTCAAGCATCACTGGATTGGCTGGGTCATATGGCCCAGGTGGCAGAGCAGCTTGCATAGCAGCCTGGACCTGTTGCAGAGCCTTCTCCTATTCTGGACCCCACTCAAAACTGGCAACCTTTCAGGTCATGTGATAAATGGGTTGGAGTAACACATTCAAATGAGGAATGTGTTGCCTCCAAAATCCAATAGGGCCTACTAGGTGATGGGCCTCTTTCTTGTTTGTAGGAGTGGCCAAATGCAGCAACTTATCCTTCACCTTAAAAGAAATATCTCAACAGGCCCCACAACACTGGACCCCTAGAAATTTTACTGAGGTAGAAGGTCCCTGAATTTAGTCAGATTTATTTCCTACCCTCTGTCACACAAATGTCTTAACCAGTAAGTCCAGTATGTTTGCTACTTCTTGTTCACTGGATCCAATCAGAATAATGTCATCAGTGTAATGGACCAGTGTGATATCTTGCAGAAGTGAAAAGTGATCAGGGTGTCTGAATAATATTATGACACAAAGCTGAAGAGCTGATATAACCTTGAGGTAGGACAGTAAATTGCTTGTTGGCCTTGCTAGCTGAAGGCAGATTGCTTCTGGTGGTGCTTATGGACAGGAATGGAGAAAAAGGCATTTGCCAAGTCAATGGCTGCATACCAGGTACCAGGAGATGTGTTAATTTGCCCAAGCAATGGAACTGCATCTGGTACAGCAGCTGCAGTTGGAGTCGCCTCTTGGTTAAGCTTATGATAATCCACTGTCATTCTCCAAGATCCATGTTTCTTCTGCACAGGCCAAATGGGAGAGTTGAACGGGAATGTGGTGGGAATCACCACCCCTGTGTCTTTCAGGTCCTCAGTGGTGGCCCTAATCTGCGCAGTACCTCCAGGAATGCAATATTGGCTTTGATTTATAGTTTTTCTAGGTAGAGGCTGCTCTAATGGCTTTCATTTTGCCTTTCCCACGGTAATTGCCCTCATGCTACCAGTTAGGGAGCCAATGCGGGAGTTCTGCCGGCTGCTAAGTATATCTATGCCAATTATGTAGTCTGGCACTGGGGAAATGACCATAGGAGGAGTCTGGGGACCCACTGGATCCACTGTGAGTCGGACCTGAGCTAAAACGCCATTAATTACCTGACCTCCGTAAGTCCTTACTTTAACAATGATGTTTTGGGTCCCCTGGAATCACTGTCAGCTCAGAGCCAGGGTCTAGTAGTTCCTGAAATGTCTGATCATTTCCCTTTCCCCAGTGCACAGTTACCCTGGTAAAAGACCAGAGGTTTCCTTGGGGAAGGATGGGAGAAAGATTCACTGCATAAATTGTTGATAGTGTAGTGGGGTCCTTCCTTAAGGGGACCCAGTCTGCCCTTCATTCAAGGGGTTCTGGGTCTGTAAACTGGCTCAAGTCTGGAAATTGACTGAGGGGCCGTGATTCTCTGTTTTTATAATTCAAATTAGTATTTTGTACATTTGACCTAGAAGTTTCCTGCTTGTATAAATTAAGTAAGAATGCTGTAGGCTTCCTATCAGTTTTACTTCTAGGAGCACTGGTTAATTAGTCAATGCTAGAGCTCTGCACAAGTCAAACTATTCTGATTGTCACTTTGCCTCTGCTGTCCATTACAGTAGCTACAACCACCTTGCCTTTGATGATTGGGTGTCACCACTTGGCTCCTGCCACCTCGGGATTGAGTTATTCCCATTGTAATTAAAATTTTGTAGTTGAGTGACTCCACTTCCCACTCTTAGATCTGACATACAGAGAAGAATAATTATAGAGCTCTTCAAAGATGCAGGTGCTGCCCTCACAAATCTATTTCACAAGGCATTGGTCAGGGGTATATCTTCTGGACCCTCTAGCTGGGATCAGTAGGTCTAAAGTGACTAATCTACTCCACTATCTCAATCTCCGTAAGCCTTTAGATCCCTTCCTCTACATTAAACCAAGGGAGATCAGACATTTCTAGCTCACTCAGAGTGGGCCATCTTTTAATATGTGTTTCAGCTAACCAAGCAAATAATCTATTAGAACCATTTTTTAACTCCCTGAGCTGCAAAAATGCAGAGTCCCTACTTAGTGGGCCAAAATCAATAAATTTAGCCTGATCCAAGTCTGTGTTCTGTCCACCATTATCTCACACCCTTAATATCCATTGTCATGCCTGTTCGACAGATTTCTGTTTATATGAATTAGAAAACTTAAGCAGTTCTTTTTCAGTGTTGCATATCTCCTCATGAGTCACATTCTCAAGCTCGTCTCTAGGGGCCCGCTGGGACTTTAGTTATAGGTCTAGAAGCAAACAGGGGTGTTGAGGGTGGCTCCAGAGGGGAATCAGTGTTATCTTGCCTCGCAACTGCCTCAGGCAGCACAAGGTTTATCTCTTAAGACAAAGGTGGAAGGGCTGATGGCAGCATGGGTCGAGGAGGGGATGTTGCCACTACTGGGGATGGGGAAGCTCTTTCTTGTGGCAAAAAATTTTCATCAGAATTTACAAACTCAGTGTCCTCAGCCTCATCAGGGTCCTCCCACACGTCCCCATTCCAAGTTGCAGGGTCTCATTCTTTTCTAATCAATGCCCTCGCTTTAACAGTAGACACCTGGCCAGGCTGTGCATGCACCTTTTGTTGCAGGTCAGCCACTTGCATGATAAGAGCTTGTGTCTGTTTTTCCACAATTTCAGCTATTTCTCTAGAGGAGATGAGACTTTCACCTAGGGCAATCTTAGCAGATTTGAGGCTCAATATCTGCTTCTGAAGCTAGGAGATAGAATCCCTGAGTTCATTTTATTTCATCACTTTGTCCACTGAACTTAGGAGCAACCAACCAGTTTCATTACCAGCTTCATTATGTTCCTTGGTTCTCCACATATGGTCAAAGGTCTTATGTATTGAGTCACTAAACTCCTTGCCTCTCACGAGTGATGAATAAGGATTGTCAAATGCATTTATTTTGCATAACTCTCTGAACAGTTCATGCCAAGGACTAACAGTATTCTCCATACTATAGAAGTAGCGTCCTTAGCATTTTGAGGTCTAATCATATTAAACAGCCAGCTCCAGAAACCCCAAAACCAGTGAAAGAACTCCATCCTTAATATTCTGTTCCTCTAGAACCACTCTTGTTACCAACATCTGTATTAGTCAGGGTTCTCTAGAGGGATAGAACTAATGGAATAGAGTGTGTGTGTGTGTGTGTGTGTGTGTGTGTGTGTGTGTGTGTGTGTGAAGTGGAGTTTATTAAGTATTAACTCACATGATCACAAGGTCCCACAATAGGCTGTCTGCAGGCTGAGGAGCTAGGAAAGCCAATCCGAGTTCCAAAACTGAAGAACTTGGAGTCCGATGTTTGAGGGCAGGAAGCATCCAGCACCGGAGAAAGATATAGGCTGGGAGGCTAGGCCAGTCTCTTTTCACATATTTTTAACTGCTTGTATTCTAGCCTTGCTGGCAGCTGATTAGATTGGCCCACCCAGATTAAGGGTGGGTCTGCTTTTCCCAGCCCACTGACTCAAATGTTAATCTCCTTTGGCAACACCCTCACAGACACGCCCAAGATCAATACTTTGTATCCTTCAATCCAGGCAAGTTGACACTTATTTTAGTCATTACATATGTTGTAAAATATAGGGGTCTAGTTACTCTTCTGTATGTGGATATCTAGTTTTCCCAGCACCATTTATTGTAGAGATTGTCTTTTCCCCAATGAATGTTCTTAGTGTGCTTGCCAAAAATCAGATGGTTGTAAATATGTGGATTTATTTCAGAGCCCTCTATTCTGTTCCATTGGTCTCTGTCTATTTTATGCCAGGGCAGTGGTCTTTTGGTTACTATAGGGTTGTAATATATTTAGAAATCAGGTGGTGTGCTGCCTTCAGCTTTGTTCTTTTTGCTTTCAGTTGCTTTGGCTCTTCTTTTTCTGGTATTACGTGGTGCCGTCTGAATTGTAGGATTGTTTTTTTCTATTTCTGTGTTGGGGTGCATTGACTCTGTAGATTATCTTTGGTAGTATGGTCATTTTCACAGTATTATTCTAGTCCGGGAGTGTGGGATATCTTTTAATTTTTTTTAATCAATGTTTTGTAGTTTTCTTACATAGATCTTTCACCACCCTGGTTAGATTTATTCCTAGGTTTTTTTTTTTTTTTTTAAAAGCAGTTTAATTAAAAAGAAAAACTATTCCTCTCTCTCTCTCTCTCTCTCTCTCTGTGTGTGTGTGTGTGTGTTTAAAGAAAACAGTCATTTTATTTAAAATTGGAATAACTCTGTCTACCTCCAGGATTGTTATAAGGATTAAACAACATTGTTTAAGTAAAGTAATTGGCCCAGAGCCTCCTATTCATGGTTGTTATACTTGTTGACTGATAATATCAGGTTACACATATTGAACACTTCATGTGTGCCACACAGTATCTGAAATTACATGCATTTCATCATCACAAAAGCCCAAAATAGGAATAACTCTATCTATTTGTAGTATATTTTGAAATCAGGTGGTGTACTGCCTTCAGCTTTGTTCTTTTTGCTTTAATACATAGGTATTAAATAGATATTACTACCATCATCCTGATTTTATAAGTGAGGCGACTGTGGTTTAGAGAAGTCTAGTAGTTTTCTTAAGGTCACACAGTCCCTGTGTGCTTGAGCCAGAATTCAAATCTAGTTGGTCTGGGCCACAGTATCTCCACTCCTTACTTGTGGTGATTCGTCTCCCCACTTTACAACCAAATCTAGCCTGTTTCTTTTACTTTTCTCTTACCTTTGGGTTCTTAGGTGGTTGAGAGTAGTGGCATTAAATTTGTCCTCTGTGTTTCATTCCCTGCCTGGACTGCCACCAAGGAGCAGCAAATGCTCAGTAAATGGTAGCAGCAGTTATTGATTATAAATACAACTATCACTTTAACTTAAGTGTTTTTAGTCTATTAGAAGTCTTGTACATTTACTGACTAGGTTGATTTTAGTCAATGTTATTTAACTGAGTAAATACAATTTTTATAAATGCATGTTTGGCCAAGAGAATTATGACCAGTGTTGATTAATGTCTTAGATTAGGTGGGAAGATGAAGTTCATGTTTTTTGGAGTTTTTTCTCTTTTAAATTTGATATATAAAATATGAGGAACATTTTGTTAGTGGTAAAATGAAGAGAATGTTTATATCCCATCTTTCACTGTGTTTGTTTGATTTAGAAGCTAAAGAAGTCCACTGGGCTTGGTGGCTCACATCTGTAATCTTACCACTTTGGAAGGCCAAAGAGGGAGGATCACTAAGCCCAGGATTTCAAGAACAGCCTGGGCAACAAAGTGAGACCCTGTCTATACTAAATAAATAAATAGTCCAGACATGGATTGATTTATTTGAATTATTTTCCCATGATTAATGGAAATCATTAGTAATGATTTTTTTTTTGAGATGGAGTCTCGCTCTGTCACCCAGGCTGGAGTGCAGTGGCACAATCTCAGCTCACTGCAACCTCTGCCTCCTAATTTTTTTTTTTTTTAAGATGGAGTCTCGCTTTGTCACCCAGGCTGGAGTGCAGTGGTGCGGTCTTGGCTCACTGCAACCTCTGCCTCCTAGTTGCAAGCAATTCTTCTGCCTCAGCCTCCCAAGTAGCTGGGATTACAGACATGCGTCACCATGCCTGGCTAATTTTTGTATTTTTAGTAGAGACAAGGTTTCACCATGTTGGTCAGGCTGGTCTCAAACACCATGTTGGTCAGGCTGGTCTCAAACTCCTGACCTCGTGATCCACCCGGCTTGGCCTTCCACAGTGCTGGGATTACAGGTGTGAGCCACTGCGAGAGGCCAGTAATGATCTTTTCTTTCCTCATTAGCAGAGTCTTCACAATTCATCCAAGGTTAGGTTAAGTAGAAAAGCAGAAGTTAAATTATCTTTGCTAAGATGACTTTTTGGGAAAGGTTATTAATCACATAGTAGGTTAATTAATAAATCCACTCAGAACATACTGTCACGTACCAACAAATTGGTAAATAAACAGTCTTCATAAATTGTGCAGAATGGCATTGGTTTGTATTAACAGCAATGTTCTCATTAAATTTGGGCCAGGAAAAAACACCATGGTGTTCTGCTTCTACTTTTTACCTCATGTGTAAACTGTGCCAACATCAGCCAGCTAAGGCATGGGAAGAAAGGGAAAGCAAGACTGTGTAGGGCCCCTCAGCAGCAGAATTTCTAGAAACTTACATAGTTTTCACCACATGTGTAAACTGTGCCAACATCGGCCAGCTAAGACATGGAAAGGAAAGGAAACCAAGGTTGTGTAGGGCCCCTCAGCAGCAGAATTTCTAGAAACTTCTCTCTTGGGATCTGTAGTTAACATTAATTTTATTCCTCTGTATTAGCCATCTGTCTCTGTGTTTCTCCTATTCATGTGATGTCTGTAATGGAGAGAAAATCTGATTGGCTCCACTTGAGTCATATGTCTGGCTTTGGATCACTGTTGCGGGGAAGAGGATGTGCAGGATCAAATAACACGTGGAGATTGGGAGTTCATCTCAGAGTATAGCAAGACTTCAATACTTTATGCTTAGTAATGTAATTGCCCATTGAAGTTATTGTGCCTACTGCCTGGAAAAACCAATGCACTTAGAGCAGCACGTTTTTGCAGCAAAGAGTTGAAAAATTGCGGGGCCAGCCAAGCAGAACAAGAGAGTTTATTATTGTTCAAATTGGTCTCTGAAATTTTGGAGACTTATTTTTTTTTTGATAATTTGGCAAGCAAGGGGCTAGGGAATAGGAAGTGCCGACTGGCTGGATCAGGAGTGAAATCATAGGGGGTTAAAGCTGTCTTCTTGCACTGTCAGTCCCTGGGTGGGATTACAAGACCAGTTAAGCCATTTTATGGGTCTGGGTGGCGCCAGCTGGTTCATCAGAATGCAGGGTCCGAAAAATACCTCAGACACCAATCTTAGGTTTTACGATAGTGATGTTATCTGTAGGAGCAATTGAGGAGGTTATGAATCTTGTGACCTCTGGCTACATGACTCTTGAGCCATACTTTCTAGTCTTGTGGCTAATTTGTTAGTTTTACAAAGGTGGTTTCAAAGGAGGGGGTAGTTTTGGGAAGGGCTATTATCATCCTTCCTTTAAATTATAAACTAAATTCCTCTCAAAATTAGCTTGGCTACTCCCAGGAATGAAGCACAGTTTGGAGGTTAGAAGCAAGATGGAGTCAGCTATATCATATTTCTCTTACTGTCATAATTTTGCAAGCAATTTCAGTGCTTAGTTTACTGATTTTACTTTAGTGTAAATGAGAGATGGGTATTGAATCAATTAGATGTGTGTTTTTAATCTCTAAGTTAAATATTTAGTTCTTTAAGTTTTAAAAATGATGGCTTGGCATTTGAGGGTTACTGAGGGTCCCCTGAAGTGACACTATTTCTACATACATAGATCTGTCTAGTTTAACTAGCTAGATGTATCTATCTAGTTCACCTGGCCAAACGACCTGGCCAAACGACCTTTTTTCAAACCTGCTTTTTATTCCATGATGTCGTGGTTAATAGTAGCAGTGCAGTCCCACTTACTTAAGCCAGAAACTGTCATCTTCCTTTCTTTCTCATGGATCTATATCCAGTGAGTTTCCTATTCTTGTACATTTTATCTTACAAACATTGGTCCTATCAGACCATCTCTCAGTGGTATGCAATAGTATTCACTTGATTCTTCTTTGAATTATGACTTTTTGAATATTTTTTTCTTTGGTTTTATAACTTCTTAGAGGCAGATTCTACCGTAATCATAGTGTTACTAGCATTGAGGGTTAATCTTTTTAATCTTTTTTGAGGACTAAAGGGGAGGAGTGGGAAGGAGTCAGATGAGACAGTCCATGGCTGCTGCTGCTTCTCATATGGCCAACCCTTCCTCAAGGCTGCAGAGGCCAAAAGAACTGGTGAGGGCCTTCTCTCCTTGGCTTTTTCCAGAACTTGGAATTCTCCCAGCTCCACCACAAAGCTGTTTACCAGGCTCCCTTTCTTCCATTCCCTCCCTCCCTTTCCTGTATGAACCAGTTAAATTATTCCATTACCACCTAATGCAATTTAAGTTACTCTTCAGCCACAAAGATGGAATATTTTTGTCTTCCTGGGTAATTGGCATATTTTACCATCTTGGCTCTTTAACCCTTTTTTTCCCCTGATGTCCAAGAATGGATAGACCAATCTATTATCTATCATCTCTCTGACCTTTTATACTACTAAAATTTCTGATAGTTTTGTTGTTAAAATATCTCTTCAGCTGAAAGTTTCTGTTGTGTATCTTATAGGAAAAGCCAAATTTATTTAAATAAATTGATTTTGAGCAGTGGTAGTTGCTTTCTTATAACTTTCCCCCTTCTACGCACAGTACTTTTCCATAAGAAATGTATTCAAAAGCACCTAACCTAGCACCTAACGCTTGATTGTTAGTTGAGGGTATTAGCTTTCTTTTCCTCTTGATTTTTTTAATATCGGTTTTTGTTATAATTGTCAAAGTGTTACATATTTATCATAGGAAAAGTGAGAAATTCAGGTAAAGTGTAATAAAAGTTAAAATCACAAAGTGCTCTACTATTGACGTTGTGACTTTTCCCCAACAAAATTAGCATTATATTTTATTTTTATTTTCCTGTTTTCATGTAACATTACTAAAAGTATGTTCTCACATTACTAAATATCAATTAAAAACATAATTTTATGACTATAACATTTTACTCTATGAGTATGCCATAATATATTTATTAAGCCATTCCCCTATTTACAAATAGCATTTGTAAGTTGTCAGACTAATCTCTTATTTCTTTATTAGCTTTTTAGAGACAGAGATTTCTCAGTACATAGGAACATTTTCAGGCTTTTGAGACATCAGTCCCCACATATAGAGTCATTCTCCCATCTTAGCTGCAGTCCTATCCTGTATGTGGAGACCCTCTTCATCTCTCTCAAGATATTTATTCTAGATCTCCTTTGTCTTTCTTGGGCTCCAACACCTCACACCAAGGTGTCCTGCAAGTGGGTGTCCTCCTTATCATGCTTGAGCTTCTGTGCCCTGTGCTGGGTCACCCCCACATGTGGTCATCCGTCTCGCCCTGCTTAGGCTCTGACTGTCCTTACCCCACAAAGTCCTCCTTCACATCCTGCTTGGACTGATAGCCCATGCCTGGCCACACCCATGCATCAGGCTCTCTTCATTGTAGCTTTGGCACCCTGCTTTAGGCCCCCATGATTCTGGCCATCTAATGGCTTCAGTGCTGAATTGTTAAGGAGAAAAAAAGAGAAAGGAAGCTATAAAGATTAAATGAGGAAACTTGCAAGTGCATAGTATCATGCCTGGTGTACTGTAGGTATTTGGTGGTAGAGTATGTGTGGATATTTAAATTCCACTCCTGATCCTGGACTGTTGAAACTTGGTGGTAAAAGGAAAAATATAAACATAACTTACTTGACTGTTTCTAATACCAACTTGGCTGCATATGCTCTATCTGGTAATTACTCTCTCTAGTGGATGATATATTCTGTCTCTCCAAGTGGTTGTTTTTTTTACCTTTTTTATTGTCCCCATTCCCAAACTCTACGGCCTCCAAATCTCAACTGGTGACTGCCTGCTGTTTAAATGAGATCAAGATTACTGAAATTAATGTAATTAATGTAATTACTACCATAACCACTTCAAAGTATTTTAGTATTTTTAGCTCTCCTGACTTTACCCTCTTTATTGAAACTCTTTCCTTGTTTAACTTTTATTAGTATATTGTCCCAGTCCTCTTCCTACCTATCTAATTTTTCTAAGTCTTATTACCTGCTTTTGATTCTTCTCCCCTCCATATATATGTTTATCCTTCTTAATATTTTGTTCTTGGTCTTCTTAAGATATTTCATTTCCCTAGGTGATCAAATTGACCACATAACATCCAAACACCCAGTTGATGCTGCTGAGGTCCAAATTTTGTATCTTACCATTTCTGCTGATTGTTAGCCATAACTCCTGGCTGTCTTATGGTTCCAATGGCTGCTTTTCTTTCTTCTTTTTTCTTTTTTTATAGAGACAGGCTTTTGCCATGTTGCCCAGGTTGGTCTTGAACTCCTAGACTCAAACAGTCTGCCCACCTCAGCCTCCCAAAGTCCTGGGATTATAGCTCTGAGCCACTGCCCCCGGCCAAATGGGCTTTTTTCAAACCTGCTTTTATTCCAGGATGTCATGGTTAATAATAGCAGTGCAGTCCCAGGTACTTAAGTGAGAAAGTGTCATCTTTATTTCTTTCTTATGCATCCATATCAAGGGAGTTTTCTATTCTTGTACCTTTTATCTTAACAAACATTGATCCTTTCAGACCATCTTTCAGCAGTATGCAATAATACTTAGTTGATTCTACTTTGAATTATGACTCTTTGAATATTTTTTTATTTGGATTTATAACTTCTGAGAGACAGATTCTACCAAAATCATTTCCCTTCATTGAAATAAAGAATACCTTCAAGACTTTTTTCTAAACTTGAGTCTGTTTTACTATGTGATTAGCTGGCTTTCCTAGACAATAGGAGTTTGATTGGGATTCATGATTTGATTATAAGTATGTGGTCTGTAATATACTTTTTTGGGGATTAATGCAGGGAATGGTGTCATTTTAGATGATGTTGGGAAGATTTTAAGTAGCTTTCACTGTAATTATTCATAATGAATGGAATCTTTGATAATTAGCTACATTTTAGTATCTGTAGATGAGAATATGTTTTTAAATTTTGGTGTTTTGATCCAAATGGCTAGCTAGATATATAAATTGACTGAATTCTAGAAATCTGTTTTCTTCCTTGAAAAGTTCCATTGTCCCCCAACCAAAAGATTTCTAATCTTAAAAAAAAAAGAATTTTAATTATTTTTAAATTTGCCTTCTACTCAAGTAGCTTTCCTTTTTTTAATAACACTTATTTTATTCTATTCCAATAATGATTGATAGCAAAGTAAATAAATGATGGTTAAAGCAAAATGATTTGCAAGTAGTTGCAAAGCAAACTCTGTGCTTATAGTCAATAATATTTATTCCATGATTTAGACTTATTTTCCCAATTAGGTTATCTTAAATTTGTATACTTACCCACTTAAGGTCTTCCTGAAATAAGACTAGAATTATAGGGGAATATTTTTAATGATTGAGTTAAAGGTCTTCTATGGTTTGGCCTCTCATGTATTTTTAGAGTTTTTTAAAAAAGATTGATTCAGAAAAGTTAGAGATTTAGTAAAATAATTTGGTGGTTGTTACGCATTTGAAAGAGTTGCTAGCTTTGGACATTTTTTCAGACCACACTTTTTTTGTGTGACATTATTATCATTCATAGTTTATACTGTGTAATTAAATGATTCAGCTTCCTCATTTGATCCTCATCATTAAAATCACCTAAAAACTGACTTCTTTAGGGGTGTGTATACATGTTTGCACATTGAACATGTTTGAACATATTCAAATGTTGAACGATAGGTAGATTAAAATAGGATATTGTTAAAAAAAAAGATGGAATAGGGAGCACATAAATTGAGTAGTAATGAGAACAGCAGGTTAGAAATAAGGCCTATTAGGAGCAATTACAGGAGTCAGAGATCTTTCTGGGCGGTTTAAGAGACAAATTTGTTTGAGAAGTAGTAGTTATGAGCAAAAACAGTGAAAACCTATTTGATATTCAGAGGATTGAGAACTTTACTTTTGAATTAAAAGTCTTAAAGAATGTCAAAATAATTAGTTTCTACTATTTCTGGGTAAGATTTATCTGAAGGTTATTCATCATTCTGATGATTTTAACTGGCCTAGATGTCTCTTCTCTATTTTTTGCAATATGAAGAGAAGTACTGAGAATAATTGTTGAATATTCATCATGACAACATAATTTTGGGGATTAGAGATATAATTTTCTTTCATTGGTGATTAGCGTTTCATTCTCACATTCACTATTTTGTTCAGTAACTTAACTTTGTTCTATCATTTAGCCTCTCAGTTTTCTTCTCTTTTTTATCAAATTTATAGGTAGATTATTATGGCAATGCAAACCATATTTGTTAAGTATCTTGGCAAATGTGATCTTGTCAACAAAATGATTTTGTTGACAGCTCCATTTCGATAACCTGTAAGCCGTTATCTAAAGTATTACACTGACATTTAGGAAAAAGACTTTTATCTACACACCCTGTTTTGGCTTTCTTCTTGGTACTTTCTGCCTGCACCTTTCTAACTACTCTTATTGCTTTTGTCTGATTTCATAGTAGCATTGAATCTTCTGTCTTTCCATACTGAAGCATAAAAAAACCTCTGTAGCCATCCAAATCGTTAGTGAGCATAAATATTGTCATAATTAAATATAGTTTAGCTATAGCAATTTAAAAGTGAGATAACTAAGGCCTAGAGAGATTAATATTTGCCATGAAAGGAAAGAACTGATATTTTTACAGTGCAACTATATACCAGACTATCTTTTTACATTTCAGTTCTATGAAATTCAGAGGTCAAGTAACTTGCCCATGTCCATGAGGCTGTAGTTATGGTGGAGGTAGGATAAAAATCCAGGTCTCTTAAACAGTCCAGGGTCTTTTCCACTTGTATCAGCAAATATTAAAAGCTGGGGAAAACAAAGTGTTAAAAACCAACACTCCAAATATGACAAAGTGTATTTGCTTTTCCTTTTTTCTTTGCGAATTTGTCATCTTAAAATTTAAAAAGAAAATTTTCAATAGCTTTTTGGGCACAAGTAGTTTTTGGTTACATGGATGAATTTGTATAGTGGTGAAGTCTGAGATTTTAGTGCACCTGTTACCTGAGTAGAGTACATTGTACTCAATATGTAGTTTATTTTCCCTTATCCCCCACTTCCCACCCTTCCCCTTCTGAGTTTCCATAGTCCATTATATAACTCTCTTTGCCTTTGTGTACTTTGTGAGCTTAGCTCCCACTTATAAGTGAGAACTTACAGTATTTGATTTTCCATTCCTGAGTTGACAAAGTGTATTTTCTAACTGATAACATATTTTTGTAGAAAGACTAAAAAAATTTACCTTTGGTTGTACAGCTATTAAATCACTATTAAAATATGGAATGCTGCCTGGGTGCAGGTGGCTCATGCTTGCAATCCCAGCACTCTGGGAGGCTGAGGCACACTTGAGGTCAGGAGTTCGAGACCAGCCTGACCAACATGGTGAAAACCTGTCTCTACCAAAAATATTAAAAAATTAGCCGAGTGTGATGGTGGGCACCTGTAATCCCAGCTACTCAGGAGGCTGAGGCAGGAAAATCGCTTGAACTCGGGACGCGGAGGTTGCAGTGAGCTGAGATCGTGCCACGGCACTCCAGCCTGGGCGACAGAGCGAGTCTCTGTCTCTAAATAAATAAATAAATAAATAAAATATGGGATCTATGGGATGTTTGCATTAGGTATAAAAGCAACATAACCTTTGCCTATTAGCATTTTACAGTTGATGATGCATATACCAAAAAAAGTCACAGAAAAAGTAATGTTTTTAAAATACCAATTTAGAAATGGAAAGAGTCACCAAGGGCTTGTGCATCTCCATTTATTTATTTGTTTGTTTGTTTATTTATTTATTTAGAGGTTATCTCAAGATTTTGTTGTTGTTGTTACTTAGGCTGGAGTGCAGTGGTACAATCATAGCTCACTGTAGTCTCAAACTCCTAGGCCCAATAAATCCTCGCACCTCAGCCTCCCAAGTAGTTAGGACTACAGATGCATGCCACTGTACCTGGTAAATTTTTAATTTTTAAAATACAGGTGGAGTCTCACTGTGTTGTCCAGGCTGGTCTTGAACTCCTGGTCTCAAGTGATCTTCCTGCCTTTGCTTCGAAAGGTGCTGATATTACAGGCATGAGCTAGCAAGCCCAGCCCTATCTCAAGAGATTCTTTAATCTCTTGCCTTCAGGGTATTATTGTTATACTTCTTTAAATTTTATTTTTGACATGGAGTCTTGCTCTGTCACCCAGGCTGGAGTGCAGTGGTGTGATCTTGGGCGGCTGCAACTTCCGCCTCCCAGGTTCAAGGGATTCTCCTGCCTCAGCCTCCCAAGTAGCTGGGACTACAGGTGCCCACCACCACACCCAGCTAATTTTTGTATTTTTAGTAGAGACAGGGTTTTACTATGTTGGCCAGGCTAGTCTCAAACTCCTGACCTCAGGTGATCCACCTGCCTTGGCCTCCCAAAGTGCTAGGATTACAGCCTGGCCTTATTGTTAATACTTTTAACGGATACTTTTGCTAACAAAGTTAGACAGCATTTATCCTAGCACATGATTGGCCTCATGTTAGTTGCATGGTGTTCATCTAGGAAGAAATCTGGGCTCTGTTTTAGCTTTTTGTATGGCATTTGGTGTTTGTGAAAATTAATAGCTTGCTTTTCAGAGTTTCTTAAATGGGATTCAGAAAAAAGAAACTAAACATGGTGGTAGGAAAATTAGGGCTTTGACATACAGTGTTATATCTGCTTATTAGTTAAGAAAACTAGGTGCTTTAAATATGTTTGCAAATCTGGACCTCCTTTTGCCTTGCTTATTTTTATTTGTGAACTCTTAATCTTTTATCTAAGCACTTAATCTAATTAAACTATTGATAACTACCTTTTTGAAGCAAGATACCTTGTCTTTAGCCTCTTGATACCTGAGCCACTGGTGTTCTGAATGTGATAACCTGGAGGTAATTAGATAGCCTAAGAGTAGCTTTTCAAATTGTTTTTCAAAGATACTTCTTTTTTAAAATTCCTAAGTGATACATGTTTCTTGTTTCACCATCTAATTATCTAGGTTTTAACATTTGTACTTTTGATACCATCATATTCATTACAAAGTTTTTTCATGGGAGCCAGAGCTGACATTGGCAGTTACCTAGACAAAGGCAGTCTTTTTCTCTACTTGCCAATCCTCCCTCTTCTTTACCCTTTTCTTTTCTTCCCAGTTTTCCCTTCCTCCATTTCTCCCTTTTCTCTCTTCTTCCCCTTTCCCATTTTGTTTGTCTCAGTGTATAGAAATGTATAAAATTAAAATAATGGTAGGAGGAGGTAGATGATTCTTTATAAGGTTACTATTCAGTGATAGTCACTTTACTAGTTACTATGGAACATATTAGTTTCTAAGATAACTAGTTCAAATTACTCTGGAGTCCAATAGACCTGGGTTAGAATCCTAGCTTATAAAATTAGTACATCTCCATTGTGGAGAGGGGCAGGGGAGGAAGTAATACAGTGGCTGGGCGCAGTGGTTCACGCCTATAATCCCAGCACTTTGGGAGGCCAAGGTGGATGGATTGCTTGAGCCCAAGAGTTCAAGGCCACGTAGGGAGCAACATAAGGAGCCCTCATCTCTGAAAAACATAAAAAATTAGTTGAGCAGGGTGGGACGCACCTGTGGTCCCAGGTACTCAGGAGCCTGGGAGATCAAGGTTGCAGTGAGCCAAGATTGAGCTACTACACTCCATTCTGGGTGACAGAATGAGACCCTGTCTTAAAAAAAAGAAAAAAAGAAAAAAATGTGATACAGTAACAGTGAATGTAAGACAGAAAGGAAAGGTGCTGTTGTCTTTGGTACTTCTCAGAGGTAATCATTATTAATGATTTTCATGTATCCTTTTAAACATCTGCTGTATATATTTACATATATTTAGTATAGAATGTTAGCTATGTTAATTTCAATTTTACAGCATGTAAACACGCATTTTACTGTTAGAATAGTCTTCATTAGGTCAGAAAGCAACTAAAGAATATTCATTTAGTTGAATTTTCATTTGTTTAATATTGCTAAGTTCTAGTATATCAATTTTTTTAAAAAAAATCTTAGTGCTTTCAGGATGCTATTTCATAATTTTTAAAAAATCAGTTTTAACCTCTATAATGGCTCTTTGTTTATAAAGATAAGAAAAAATGAAAAATAAATTGGATTAGAAAACATCTCTGTGGAGATGACAGAAAATAATATTGTATCTTAAGGCTTCAGTCTTCTCAGAGAAGTAGTAATTGGCTACACATTCTTCCAGGAATGGTGATGGTCACAGTCATTAGGAATTTAAAGCTTATAGGAAGAAAATCTTGAATTGACCTTGCTGTCATTAAGAGGAAGGAGTTATTTATTGTAAGAGATTGGTGTAGAACTGCCGGACATGTTGCTGAAGATACAGGATGAGTTTGTAGATGACAAAGTGCTTGGTCATTTGGGACCAGGAATAGAAAAACTGACATAGGTCAGCTCTGGTGGGGTAAGAGTGCACCAGAGGCTTAAGGTATTCAGGGCATCTCTGGGAGTAATAACAAGAGCATTGATAAAATTGCTTACCATAGCCAAGCACCAGAGAAAGAACTTCACATTCTTACAGTGTACAAAATTATTGGCTACAAAATATAAATCAGGATTTCAGACATCTTATGTGATGGAACAATTTTTTTGCCCTCCTTGAAACAGATCATTACCTATGAAGATTATAGTTGGTTATCTATACAATTACTTGTACATTAATTACCTTAGTGTATCTCTTTCTGTGTATCTATCAACATTATTTGAGTATATAGCCTTTTAGAATGTTAGGTACATTTAAAAAAATTTCTTTTCTGTGAACCTATGGATTATATTGAATAGGCCCTTTTCTAAACACACAAACACTGGAGATGTTTGGGGAGGGAGAGGAGAAAAAGAGAACAGTGAGGAGGTACCAAAAATTTGGAAGTAGTCAAAATATTACATAGTATTTACTTCTCAATTTAAGACATACCATCTTATTAAAATTACTGTACCATTAGACAAATGTTACCATTGAGCTTCTTTTAATATTTTGTATGTCATTTTAAAAAAATGTAGTTATTCCTGAGTTTTCTTTCGCACAGAATTGTAATTGAATTTGGCCTTGTGATTTAATTTTATGTAGAATAAATTTGTTAAAAATTACCTATCAAGTTTATGTGACTCAGTCAAGTCTGCCAAGTCGTTCTGGACAACAGACTTAAACCCTGTCTTAAAAAAAAAATGGGGGATACAGCAACAATAAACATAAACAGAAGGGGAAAGTACATTATTTGTGTTTAGAGGTAAAGTGGAAATGTGTGTTAATGGAAATGTCTGTTAGGGGTAAAATAGAAATGTTGGAAATGGTTTTGGTATATTTGTGTGTTAGAGGTAAAGTAGAAATGTTGGAAAACCTGTCCACTTATTTGTTTTTTAACTTTGGTAGCACAGCTCTGCAAATTATTCTTGATCCATGACCCTAAGTCTTGAGAAGATGGTTCTTTTTCCTAGTCCTAAGTGTTACTTCTTTTCTTGCCCTATAATGATTGACAGTAGAATTGTTTCTTTCAGGGAAGAGCTTGACTCTAGCCACAGGTGTTCTGATCTACTGTCTTGTTAGCTGGGAATAAAGTGAGACTAAAGGCCAGAAAAGATCTTTAGAATTCCTTCACTCTCACTTCTAGGACCCAGCTACCACTGGTGTACTACACATATCCCAAGAGACAGTTTCAGAGATAATTCAGTCTGAATTCATACATAAGGGTAATTTGTTAAAGACATACATATTATTAAGCAAAATCCTGAACATCTCCTGAGGCACCTGCATTTAGGTTAACCAGCATCCTCACAGTTTTCTCCAAAAAAGTAGTCTGTTTGCTTATGCATCTAAAATGTTCATTCTGGTAGTATTTTTAAAACAAAAGAAGTCTTCTGCAAAGGAGAATTGATTCCTGCACTTACAGACATTTAATTGCTATGATTGAAAATGAAATTTATCTAGTTTAAAAAAGTTAAGACCCCCTCCCCACTATGAGACATTGTATTATTGCAGTAAAAGTTGTCTTTTCTCTCACCTATCAAATCTTTGAATAAAATCTGTCTTTTCAGTAAAACAAACCATTTACCCTGTGGGCTTTCTTATAAGAATGTCTATCCCACCCACCTTTAGGATTACATTCTGCTATTTACAAGTGAAATATGTCAGCCTTCAAGAGGCATTTCCACTTTTATTTACTGCTTCACTGCAGAGTTTCTTAGGCTTTCTATACCTTTCTAAGCCTTGGGGCTATTGATTACCATGCTAGGGTTGCACTGAACCTATTATGCCAAGGATTGACATTCCCTTCTGATTTGGTCTGTTGCACAGGATTGTTTTATTTTTCCTGATTTTAGGATTGTAGGACATATACCTACAGTATTCTACACGTTCACATTCTTGAGTCGCCTAGAAATAAAAAAGTTCTTTTGAAGATAAATTAGGTATCCTTTTGTATGTGAAAACAAAATTCTGCCAAAATAGTGATTAAAACATATTGGTACCTATTCTTTATTTTTAATTATTGTTTTACTGAAAAGTATGCAGTGCATTAAAAGAGTTAACACATTTAATTATTATTATTATTATTTTAAATAGAGTCTTACCCTGTCACCCAGTCATAGTACAGTGGCATGATCATGGTCCATCACAGCCTTGACCTCCTGGACTCCATTGATCCTCTCACCTCAGCCTCCTGAGTAGCTGGAACTACAAGGGCACACCACTATGCCCAGCTAATTTACTGTATTTTTTGAAGAGATGGGTTTTGCCATGTTGCTCAGGCTAGTCTCAAACTCCTGGACTCAAGCAATTCACCCCCCTCAGCCTCCTAAAGTGCTAGGATGGCAGGCATGAGCACCATACCCAGCCTAAAAAATAAATTACTGCACCGGGCCTAAAAAATAAGTTTTTATCTGCATATAAGCCCGGTTATTCTGAATTATTCAGTTAGAGCAGAATTATTTATATTCCCATACTTACCTTTTCTGATTTTAGGGAAGATGATTCATTGATTGAATTTCGAATTTAAGAGGATAAAGGGCAACTAGTCACCACAGGTCGACTCTACCATTTGGACTAACCAGTTGGTTCTTAATTTATCTAGAACTTTTTAATCCTGCTTTATAGAGACTGATGGCAGTTGTAGTTACATATGCGTATGTTGTTTGGTCTAGGTAGCTTGGTCTAGGTGTTGCAAGATTTTAATTTTGGGAATATAACATGGTTTGTTGTTGTTGTTGTTGTTGTTGTTTGTTGTTTGTTTGAGACAGGATACTCTGCTACCCTGGTTAGAGTGCAGTGGCACGATCATGGCTCACTGCACCTCAACGTCCTAGGCTCAAGCAATCCTCCCACCTCAGTCCCCTGAGTAGCTAGGACTACAAGTATGTGGCACCACACCCAGCTAATTTTTTAATTTTTTGTAGAGACGGGTCTCACGATGTTGCCAAGATTGGTCTCAAACTCCTGGGCTTAAGCAATCCTCCCACCTCAGCCTCCCAAAGTGCTGGGATTGCAGGCAAGAGCCCCTCTGCACTCAGCCATAATATGACTTTTAAAATAAAAAATGAGTCATAAGAAAGTGGTGAAAAAGAGAATAGGATTTACAGGACCAGAAGAATTAATATGAGCAAGATAATATATAGGAGAGAATAGCCCAGCGTGGAGGCTCACACCTGTAATCCCAGTACTTTGAGAAGCCTAGGCGGGCAGATCACAAGGTCAGGAAATTGAGACTATCCTGGCTAACACAGTGAAACCTCATCTCTACTAAAAATACAAAAAATTAGCCAGGCATGGTGGCATGTGCCTATAGCCCCAGATACTCAGGAGGCTGAGGCAGAAGAATCACTTGAACCCAGGGGGCAGAGGTTGCAGTGATCCAGGATCATGCCACTGCACTCCAGCCTGGATGACAGAGCAAGACTATACCTCAAAAAAAAAAAAAAAAAAAAAAAAAAAAAAATAATAACAGACATTAATGGTTCTTATGGAGTAACTTAATTTGTTTTATTCTACCTCCTTTGTGTGTACTTTGAAACCATTGTG
>CAUYLG010004851.1:0-43241 GCA_963573385.1 Cacajao melanocephalus | reverse complement strand
GTTTCTTTAATTTTTTTTTATAATCCCATACTAGTTCTGGGATTTTTGGTTAATACTTTCAATCTATTTTAAATTTAAAAAAAAAAAAAAAAAAAAAAAAAAAGCTCTTAGATTCTACCCCCCCCCCTCATTTTAATACATCAACAACAGGGTTTTTTTTTCATGGTATGTCCAGGCTTTCCCAGCCCTGTGATATACACAATCACATTATCACACAGATATATTTTCCACTTTCCAACGGGCACCAGATTTCACCCTCTTCTCTGCCCTTTGAGAAGGCCTCAGGGGTTGGTAGGAGTAGAGAGAGACAGGATATGGGAAGCTAGGTTCAGAAAGTGATACTATATGAGAAAAAAAAAAGTGACACCAGTTCTTGAAGCATTTGGCAAAAGATCAACAGAGACAACGTTTGCACTAAGCTGGTTCTTCCTGTGGCAAGATGAAAGCATATTGTTACCCAAACAAAAACAAAACAAACAGATTATTAGGCAGACTGCACTTTTCCACAGCGTTTTTACGGTGTGGAATGAAAGCAAAGAGCAATATTTTCATTTTTTAAAAAATTTCTGACGGTTGCCTCCCCCCCTCCCCACATCAGAGAGAGAGAGGGAAAGGAAGAGAGAAGAGGGAAGAAGAGAAGGATGAAGGGAGGGAGGGAGGGAAAGAGGGCTCAAAACGTTTGTTCTTCTTCAGCCTTCTTCATGTGCTGCTAATCTGACTGTCACACCAGTCGACTGTAGATATGTGTGGATATGTGTTCGGGGAGCCCATCTCAACAAGGGTGCTTTAAATTTTTTTGAAACTGGTGTAAATAAAGCTTTTCATCTCCAGGCATTGAAAGTACAGAATAAAACCCACAGTTTGCTTTCTGAGCAGCTTCCTGTTATCACATCGCCACTTAATTTTCTTTCTATTCTCTCCAAGTTAAATAGAAAGACTGGCTCACAGGGGAGCTGCCATGTGCCTACAGACTGGGGATGTCAAGCAGAGAGACTCACTGTGCAAAGTTAATTTCAATTCCCGCGGAGGATTTCACATTCCGGCTGGCTCTGACCCACAGTAATTAGCTGAGATAACTAATGATTACTTACTCATTCCTTGTAATTATCTGGATTTAATAATTCGCTGTGTAATTTATTAATTCACTCATAATAGACTTTCAGTACTGGGAATGGCTCCTTTAAAGGGGCAAAGCAGGGGAAATTTAGTGATTTTTTTTTTTTCTTATTGCCATCAATCTGTCTCCTGACAAATGTGGACTTCAGGAACATCATAACTATCCAAAAAGCTTTGTCTTCCTTTTTGTCCTACAGGATACCAATCCAACTTTTTTTCCCTTCTGCCGAAGGACCCCCCTCCAAGACAAACTGAAAAGTAAAGTGAAGTTTTGAGTTCTAATGTGAATCATTTACCTAGAGATACAAATGGTTTTCACCAAACAATTCCAAAGACAAATTTCTAAACTTACTGCTATTGCCTGCCTAGAAAAATTTGAGTTTCATTTTCTGAATAACATTCTTTTTAAAATCAAGGGAATTTTTCCATGCCTCTTTCACTATCTTCTCAAGGGCTTCTCGAATGAATAGATCAAAATTAATTGATTTATTTGAAGTTTGAGAGAAAACATTTTTATCCTCAAATTTCAATTCTCTTGAAAAAAATTTCAATTCTCTTCACAAAGATAAGTAACAGGATCTCTCCTTGATAGTAAAAAGATGTAGTTGTGTATCATCACTTATTTTTAAAATGAATTTTATAGAAAACAGAAGAGTACTACATTGTAAATCCTAATTACTTCATTTGCTTTTTCATACTTACATTATTTTTCCCCAAACTATGTGTCAATGAAACTTAATCTGATAAATAATTGATCAACTGATATAATGTTAGATATCTGAAAGAAACTGAGTTATTTCTGGATGGTGTCATAATGTTTTGCTATGGTGGGTACTTAGATATCAACCAGGGCTTATATGATCTTTTCTGTTCCATTTCAGTTTGGATTTAGATGACCACATTGAACAAAAAGATTGTGTCATTTGCTTTTAGGGAAGCCTAAAAAAAAACTACATATTACTGAAACATAAAATTTAAGATGTTTAGATGTACTACTAAGTCAATTCATAATATATCTCTTTCCAATAAAATAGCAATTGTGGACTTTGGGGAAAATTAGGAAATAAGTCATGACTGCCAGTGGATTTGATTGATATGACAATAATTTTCAGACACGTTTTGCTACTTATCCATTTGAGCATTTTGAAAGTCAACACCAAATGGATATTTCTCAAGCATTTATACACGGTTCAGCCTATTCTTACCTTTAATTTCTTCTTTAAGACCAACGCTCTTCTCTCCAAATCTCTTTGGTTTGGCATTATCTCTAGTATCTCTGCAACTCTCATTTGTAAAAAAACTTTCAGAATCTATTTCTTTTCAGCTTTTCCCTTACAACACAGATTTAAGCAGGCTCTAAAAATGAAAATATTTCCAACTTGCAGACAAAAAAGTTTTTTCTTACCCTAACACAGAGATTAACAAAATGTGATGTACTTTAGAAAGTCCAGGAACATGAGAGACAAAGAACACCTGGTGAATTAGGAGAAAACACAGGCCTTTACTCTCAACTATGGAAGTGTATGAATAGTTGTTATGTCACTTTTCTCGCAAAAATCTTAGGCCTGCATGCACATATGCAAGCGGTCATGTACTTCAAAAGCACTAAAAAAAAAAATCTCCTTTTTATTTCTGTCCAACATGTTTCTCAATTTCTACTTTTACAGTGTTTCCATCTTCATTTAAAGATGCTATATTTGTAGAAATAAGACAGTAGCACATCTCTCTTACTTCCCTCCAACTAACTTCCTTTCACTAAAAATTCACAGAAGAGAAAGGAAACGGTGTCATTTATTGAAGATCGTTTTTGTCCTAGATAAGCAAGCTGAATCTGTTGCACATTCACGCAATTTTATTAATTTTCTCCACTCTGGAGAAAGCAAGCAAGCAGAAAGTTGTCTAGCTAGCTAAAACTTACTAGTCAAAGGTGAGTTGAAGCAGGGCTGAGGGCTATGGTTACTATCCATGGTACTGAAAATTGTACTCAGCATAGTACTGAGTTGAGTTTACTTCAGCTTATGCAGGCTGTTTGAAAAGACTTTCAGGAAAACCGACTCTAAGAAAATGCAGGGAAATAGAAGAAGGAACTTTCAGTCTCCCACACAGAAATAGAATTAAACCATCATTTTTACTATACTTGAAATCACAATTTTTTCTTTTAAATTCCTACAAGTTTTAATGTTTTCTTAGGCACCTATGCAATGTATCTCATTATTTCTAATAGACACTTAGATTTTGTTTCTTCAGGTGTCTTCCTTATTTCAGTAATAAAAAGAAGTCCCTCCACCCATTCTCCATCTAGCTTTCACAACTCTTTTTTGTTACATCTAGAAATTGTGATATTTTCCAACAACATTTAATCTCAACTTGAGCCACTGTAACAGTTGTCACTGACTCATAGGATATTTCCTAATCCTGTCTCCAAAATAAGAAACTTCTCAAGATATTTCCATATTAGAGGAGTTACAGCCCAGGTTAACAGGGTTACCTCTGGAGAATGACCTACTTCTTCCTGTTGTTTGAGCCATAGATTAGCATGCTGTTCTCATATTAATTAATAGCATGAGGTGTTAATAACATAAATATCTAAACCAGATACTTACTGAAGGAAAAATGCCTTTGAAAACCTGATATTAAGTATGTTATCCAACTGTTGTAGAGAATCTGAATATTATTGAAATAGTGGAGAGATATCTTTAAGCTAGAATCAGAAAAAGAAATGACTGCATCAAACATGCCTAATTTTCTTGTGTCAGTGCCAAACCAGACAGACTTCCCACCAACTCTGGTGTCAGGGTAAATCACAGAAGAGGGCAAAATTTTGCTCTTTCTAACTACACGGAATTTCTTCCTTGGCCCTACTCTGCAATGTGAGTTTCAATAAAGGTTATGGGAAATGAGGGGAGAGAGAGAGAGAGAAAGAGAGAGAGAGACTGACTTACTTCCTAACCCAGCAACTCAGGTGCTTCCTGATCTATCTGGGTTCCTTGCTTTCCAGGAGTGGTGACTGAACTGCTTCTCAGCCTCAACCAGGGTGCGGTACTCTTCCAACCAAGCCTTGGCTCTTGCCATACCCAATCTCCTATAGCTGCTGAAAAGTGAGCTGAGTTCCTTTCTTACATTTACTCCCAGGAGATAGGAGGGAATGGGTGAAATTGTTTCCATCCAATATCTCTGCTTTTAAAGATTCTTTTTGCAGAATTGTTGCAAGTCTGAAGGAAGAACTCCAAGGGAGATATTTGGAGCCAAATATCATAATTTCTTCCGGGCAGAAAAGTAAAATATTCTGTGAAATGAGCTCTCACCATTAAAAGGCTGTTATAAACCTTGTTCTTTAATACTTTGCCAGAGAAATAGCCCCTGCTAAGCCCAAGCTATACTTTGATAACAACCACTCCTTAATAAATCATCAAAATGTGCTTCTTCCTTTAAAAAATATCCCACCAAAACACTTCCCACATAAATGATTAAAACAACATCACATTTTAAAAGCCATTTAATTTTAATAGCATGTTTTAATGAAAAAAGCAGCATACGTTGCCAATAAAACATTAAAATTATCTCTTCAATGAAAGACAATAGAACAACACCAAAAATAAATTAATACATTACCATAGTAAATAAACCATCTATTAACAAAAACAAGAAACCAGGCCATATACAGAACCCAAGACTTTGGAGAGCCTCAAATGGAACAGCAATACAGCAAAATTTGTAAGAATATATCTATGTGTGCATCATTTTTAATGAAATATTTACAGTAGATAAGGTACCAGTTATCATGTACCTAATTTTTTGTTTCAAAAGAATTTTTCCAAACAATGTGAATTTACAAGCAGTGCACTTTCTTATAGTTCAAATTAGTTTTTCTACAAACAAACCTCCAAAAGGAAAAACGGAAGGATTCCTATAAATGTTAACATATAGCCAACAAAGCAATTGAAAACTGGAAGACCGAAATACCTTGGTGAAGTCTTAAAATCAGAAGGGCAAACACCAAGTGGCAAATGCACCTAAAGTTAGAAAATGATGCATCAGTCATGCTTCCAACTGCTTCTTCCCTTCTGTTAGAGGGGTGTGTGTGTGTGTGCGCACGCGAGTGCGTGTGAGTAAGGGTGAGTGAGAGCGCTCGTGTGTCATGGGGACAATGTGGGAATCCCCATTAAATATGTAACAAAGTAAACAATACTTCAGACAGTGAATCAGGTCTACACGATTAAGACATCCATTACTGAGTGTCGACTCACAAATCAGAACACTACCAGTTAAAAACAAAGAAAAAACAATCTTCATTCAAGTGAGAATATACAAATGGGTCCAAAGGAACACAGTATAGGAGGAAAGCTGTAAAAATTCGATAAACTCATCAAACAAAATTTTTTGAACGTCACTAGCTATACATTTTCCCCACTTTTTCTAGACGGAAGAAGTTTAATTAATTAGAATGTGCACAAAATTAAGTTGCTAGAGAGATAAATTAATAATTTACAAAGGGTTGTTCTGCAATAATCTAATAATAGCTTTCAAGATCAGTGAACACAGCAGGCGCGACTCTTTTCTTAAGCATTAACACTTCAGAGAAGGAAAAAAGGGTAAGAACCACAATAAAAATATATATATAATATACAGTGTAAATGCAGAAAATCTGCCATCTTTTCTTTTAAATTCAAAATACTTTAGAGATGTCTCTATCACATTAAGCATCAACTCTAGTTTAAAGTTTTAGTCCTGAATCAATTTCTATTTCTGAAAAATAGTTGCAAAGTGTACTTTTAAACTTGAACAAGGGTGATGTCTGTAAGAATAAAAACAAATCTTACTTGATCATTCTTGTGGACTTTTTAAAGGCTGTTTGGTCTGCCTTCCTGCAAACAGCCAACTCCACACTTCCTCTGAAGAAGCCGAGGTGGGGTTCAAAGGGACAACTTTGCTACAACAGACAAATGCCATCTTTTGTTATTCTTTCCTTTGAGAAACTGTTTCAAGTTCTCACCGGCTTGGGCTCAGTTGTTCGCTCGCTTGCTCCCTCTTCAATATTCAATTTGTCGAGATTCACATTTACTGGAATTGTTTCTGGTCGCCAAAAGTGAAAAGAGGCAGGAGAGAAAAGGAGGGGAACGAGGAGAGGGGCATCTCTGGAGAGGCTGAGAGTCTCCTAAATGCCAGCAGAATATTTCATTCTTTTCTGTTTCTGCCTCTGGTTGCAGAACCAGACGCGCACCACGTTTTTCTTCAGGTCCAGCTTCTCTGCGATGGCGGCGATCTTTTCAGAGGAGGGCCGCGGCTGGATGGCAAAGTAGGCTTCGAGAGAGCGCTTCTCCGGCGCAGCAATGGACGTGCGCTTGCGCTTCTTCTCCGCGCCGTTGAAGAGCTCAGGCTTGGTGAGCTTCTCGCGGTGGGACTTCTCGGCCTCCTCGAGCCATGCCTGCAGTATGGGTTTGAGCGCGATCATGTTATTGTGCGACAGTGTGAGGGACTCGAACCTGCAGATGGTGCTCTGGCTAAGCGAGCCCACTCCGGGGATCTTGAGGTTGGCCAACGCGGAGCCCACATCTGCCTGGGTCACCCCTAGCTTGATGCGTCGCTGCTTGAAGCGCTCGGCGAATGCCTCCAGGTCCCGCGGGTCGGCGTCCACGTCGCTCATGCAGCCCATGTGCGACGGCAGCCCGTGCGCGTGGGCCATGCTGAGCGCTGCTTGGTGCATGGGGTTCATGGTGGCCATGTGCGGCGCGTGAGCCGGCGTGGACACCACAGCGCCGTCGGGGCCTGCCATAGCGCCCAGGGCCAGCCCGGGACTCAGGTGCTCCAGCAACTCGCCCTCCAGCGCCTGGTGCGGCTGGTGGTGGTGGTGGTGGTGATGGTGGTGGTGGTGGTGCGTGCCCGCCAGCGCGGAAGGGTGCGAGATGGGCACCGACGAAGAAGAGGCAGCCGAAGTGCACGGGATGGTGTTCATGGTGTGGTAGGTGGCGTCCGGTTTGAAGGGGCTATGGTGGGGCGGATGGTGGTGGTGGCTCTTGCTCTGGGAGACGATATCCACGGCTGCCAGAGCCTCGGCGCGGGCCAGCAGACTCTCATCCAGCCCGCCGAATATATTGCTCTGCAATTGCAAGTAGAAGGCACACATTACGCTCAGCAGGGAATTGTGCGCGTTCTCTCCGGAAGCCCCGGCCCAGGGCTCGACACTGCTGCCGCGTCTACAACATTCCCAGAACGTTAAAATAATAATAATAATAATAATAATAATAATAATCCTGAAAATAGGAGGTGAAGAGAAAAAGAGGGAAGCCACCGAAAGAAGCCGAGAGTGCAGGAGGTGGAGGAAAGTGAGCCTGCAGACACAACGCAACACAACACCACACAACACAACACGCGCACAGGCAACATCCCAGGTCATAAAAATTAATACGAAAGGCAAGACCCGCTGAATACTTAAGAGAGAGAGGGGGGAAAATTGGTTGGAGGTGTGGGGTGATTTGCTGTGCAGACATGAAAAAAACATCAAGCAGATAAAGGGGGCTGTCAAAATGTGCCTTTAAGCGGTGATTATGCAGAAATACGCACCGGTGGGGTTGGAAGACAGGCTCTCCGCATAGCCTCCGAGCCCCCGCCGCCGCTGCCGCTGCTGCCACTGCTACTGGAGCTGCTGCTCCGGCCTCCTCCTCCGCCGCCGCCGCCACCACCGCCACCAGGGTTGCTCGAGCTGCTGGGGGAGCTGGCCGAGGACGCAGTGGGAGCCGAGGAGCCCGGCGAGGTGCTGTGCAGTGCCGAGTACTTGGGCTCCACGTGCAGGCTGCCGCCGTGCGGCATGCTGAACGCCTGCTTGCTGTTCAGGGACATCATCATCATCTTCCCGCCCGTCGGGGGGCTCGCACGCACCGGTACTCACTGGCCCCGGCTGCCGGGACTCTCCGAGAAGTGCTGGGCCGGGGCTGGAGCTGGGAAGAGCCGTGCAAAGTTGCGCTCACCCGCCGCCGCCGCCTCCCGGCTCTGCACGCCTAGTCTCGTCTACGCGCTCCTTCGCCGTCTCTGCGGTCAGTCTGAGCGGATGCCTGGCTCCGCTTGCCGCTGGCTGCAGACCTAGGCGCCCGAAACTGCCCCCGCTCTTCGCGGCCGCCGAGTTATAATCCCCTCTCCCCGCGCCTACCCCCGCGCCCCCCCGCCCTCCCTCTCTCCCGCGCGCCTCCGCCCTCCCTTGCCAGGAAGCGCCGGCTCCCGCACGGTTTCTAGAGGCGCCCCTTCTCCCTCTCGACTCCCTGCAGGCTTGAGTCCTTTCTGCTCTCCCGGCACTTGCCTCCTGTTCCCCCACCGCGCCCTCAGCCGCCTCTTCTCTGCCCCCGCCCCGAGCTCTGCTGCCGCCGCCTCTTCGCAGCGTCCGGCGGCTACTACTCACAATCGCACCCCCACGCAGCCCCACCCAAGTGGCTGGGTCCGCGCTCCAGTCGCCAGGCAGTGCCTACCTAAGGACCAGCCTCCAGCCCCTCCCGCTTCTTCTGCCTGGTCTCTGTCTCGCCGGAAAAAGAAACTCCCAAATAAAGTTGCGGCCCAAGCCAGCGTTCGGTAGGGTTTTCCCTGGACTACTTGGAGCTCCTCTTACCTGGCTGCCTCCTCCCCCGCCTCCTGCTTACCACTAAGTTCCAGGCTTTCAACCCCACTCGGCCCGCCCCTCCCGTCAGCTCAGGTGACCCTGATCCCAGGTTCCCGGCCACCGCTGAGGACACAAACGCTGCGGCCAACCCGGATCCTGCGCGCTGCTCTGAGCTCCCGCCCCGATACGAGAGCAGGTCGGCTCTAGGCTACGAGCCCCCCACGACCCGGCGGTTGCCTGGTGCCAAAGAGACATGGGGTCGGAGGGGCTGCAGGGCTTTCTCTCACTCGATTTCTTTCAGCTCTCAGCGGATTGGACAGCCGCGGAGCAGGCTCAGGTCGTCTGTGCGCATGCGACTCCACCCCCTCCTCCTGAATACCCCCGCACAACACGCACACACACACACACACACACACACAAGCACACACGCACACTCTTCTTTGGCCCCCCTTTTCTCCTCCTCCTCCCCGTATTCAGTACAGTGTGAGATGACACTTGGAAAGATCCACTGGCAAACCCTGCCGCTGGATTTATTATTCTTCATTAGCCACAATCAAAGGGAGAAGGGGCAACTGACAGAGGGAGAGGGAAGGTCAGAAATTACACAGCGCATGTGCTGCTGAATACACCCCACAACACGCACACCCTCGGGGGCTGGCACAAGCCCCACTTATCTTCATTTACACAGCCTCTCGGTGCGGAGAGAGCCTATTTTTAGCTGACACTTTGCTCCCACTTTTGTCCCGGTGCAGACCACTTTTCCTAGAGGTGGACCCACACTCTTAGTTCCAATTGCAAAAGGAGATAACCTCTCCTACACACACACACATAAACACACACATACACACACACACACAAACACACACACACACACATACACACACACACACACCGCACACAATCTACTTCCTCTCCTTCTGGATCCCATTTTCTCTCTACTTCCCGCGGTGTTGGGGGCTGCTGTCACCTCCCTAGAGAGCGGAAGGAGCGGGGTGCTGGCGAGAGTGAGAAGGCCCCGCGACCCCGACCCAGGAGCCCGCGGGTGGCCGGATCCGGACGGGGGTTGACCGGGAGCAGGTGCAGGCACTGGGCGCCTGGGGAAGGCGAGCAGGTGCAAGAGCAGGCGGCAGGCCTGAGAGGAGCTGGCGCGCGGTGGGACAAAAACAGAGTGGGAAGGAGCGTGGAAAAGGGGATCCCTCGGGTGGTCAGCGTCCGGAAGCGGGGATGGAGATTAGGGGACTGCCTGTCCACCCCTGACCTCAGCCGGGCGGGATAGCTGGTTCAAGGCGGGACCACTGTCCTCAGGAGTCGCCAGAGTGCTTGAGAAGGCGGCAGCAATAGGCGCGCGACGGGCTCTGTCCAAGGTCCTTAACCCCCTTCTGTTTTCCTTGGATACTCTCGGCCTTGCCTTTCTCTTTTCCTGTGTGGAGGAAAATAATAAATAGTAGCCGAAGGGGATTCCTAGCAGCAGTGCTCCCGAGTGTGAGCTCAAAGAAACCTGGTCATGGGACAAGGAGAGGGGAGTGTTGACGTGAATGAATGTGGCTTGTGCCGGACGGTTCAAGTAAGTGCTTAGGTGTTTAATTTCTACCTCAACAACAGCCAGAGTAATTTTCAAGGAAACAAAAAAAATGACAATGTACAGCTCTCACTGTCTCAAGCTTCAAGAAATGAAATAAATCAAAGTTAAAAGCTTGAGTATCATTTAATTATAGTGCGAATAGCGCTTTGAAAGAAGTAGAACAACATCTCTAAACAAATTATGACTGGGCCAGGAAGGAATTATTAGATTGAAATTTCATTTAGGCTCGGGAGACACCGCGCTTCACTGTGTAATCTGCTATGCCTCATCTGATTTGTATGCTTAATTCAGCTTGACGAATTTATTAGTTTTCATAATAGTGAAAAAATTGAGCAGTACTATAAGCTAATGCATTGTGTACTATAAATTGTATGTCATCGTGGAAAGGCTGAAGTCTATAGAAATCTTTTATTAATGTCGGTATAGGAGGGAGGATTTTCCTGCAAGCCATGAAGAGGTTCATGCCAAACTCTACAGGCACTATGCCTCACCAGTCTATTAACGTATCGTCATACTAATTAGACTACTTCATCAGTGATATAATTTCAAACTTCAAATTATGTCCTAATTAACAAGGGTTGTCCAATTTGCTTAATCTTCAAAAGGCTTAGGATGGTATAATTAGTATTAACTGTCGAGCATCTTTAAAGCCTAATAAAAAATCCATAAAAATATTTTGGGTGTGCTTTTTATCAGTACTGGATAAAGGCCAAACGGCCAAAGTGAGAGTGGAGATGGAAAATAACTGAAAGACAAACGTCCTCAGCTTTCTAATTCTCCCAGATTATTACAGCGAGTGAATCACATTAAAAACTTTTGGGTATTGCTACTCCTAAATAGTGTGTTTATGTGTTTAAATAAAGGCACAAGAATATCAAGGAGAAAAACCCCATGGGGAAAAAATTATTCTCTTTCATTAGGTGCCTAATTAGATGTAAAGTAAAAAGTAACCCTGAGGAGTTTCCCAGGCATTATTGTGGCAACAGTCTGCCGAACTTGAATTGAAAATCAAATATTTGGGGTGTTTTGAACCTCTCTCTGTCCCCTCCCCCTTCATTGAGCTTAATTACTTGCAATAGTTGTTTTAATGTATGTTGTCACCTGGGAGTATTGAGAAATGCATATCGTTAATATGAATTAATCTTGATTTTAATAGTAACTGACAACTGATCTCCAAAATGCTAAACAATTGTCACCACTTCAGATGGTAAATAAGGTACTATAATAAATTCATGAAATAGAGAGGGACATTGTTGAAATGCCTGGACAAACTTTGTTTGATATGGAATTTATTGACCAAAACTATTCCAAGCAAGAAAACTCCCATGAGAATATTTTCCTGGTAACTGAAGTTCATATATCATTAAAAAATTGTTAACATAACTTTTTATCTCTCTGATATTTCTCAGTGATATCCCTAATTCCAGACTGGAAAAAAAGA
This sequence comes from Cacajao melanocephalus, assembly GCA_963573385.1. Classification (NCBI taxonomy): domain Eukaryota; kingdom Metazoa; phylum Chordata; class Mammalia; order Primates; family Pitheciidae; genus Cacajao; species Cacajao melanocephalus. The sequence continues at coordinate 31,517 of CAUYLG010004851.1, read as the reverse complement.
AAGAAAGCAAGAAAGCCCTGTGTTTTTAAATTGTCAATTTGAAGTAAATTAATATGTGGTCATAGAGCAATTCGAGAGTTTATTTACCTGTATTTTCTTCCTCCTAGAAAACACATACATTTTTTAAAAGTCAAGTCATAGAGTTAGACTTCTCCTTTTCCCACTCAAAGTGAAAAATGAACAGTGATTGTGTTGCATTAGAGGGAAAAAGCAATTGTTCCTTCATCAACCACTACTTGCAATCTTGCAGTCTCTCTTTTCAGGAGTGTCCAGAATACCAACGTCGTTGTGGTGATATCAATAAAACCCATTTCGGTTTTGCCCACAGGCATTGCTGCAAAGTGCTCCAGCGAGTGTGGCAGCTGCTCTCCAAGGAAGGAAGAGAAAGATTCCAGTCTCACAGCTAGCAGTGGCCGTCTAAACAACTGGAAAGTTGGCAATAAACCCAAGGGGTGGAGACAAATGACCCAAAATTTAAAACCTGCTTCCTACGACCTCAACATACCTATTCCCAAGCCCCTATTCGCACCTGTGCATCTACACACCTACAGATCTACCTAGTAAAGGGAGAATAAACATTTATTTAAGCAGCAAGATAGAATATGGATCAACTGTGTGACTACAGGAGGCGCTCCTTTCTACTCGCCAAGCCTCTTTGTTTGACAATAGCTTCTGTCCAGTCCTCTGGCAGATGCAGACAGTTGTGAACAGCTTCCCCTCCCAACCCCCACCCCAGGGTGACGAGGGGTAGCTGGAGATTCCCCTCAGGCTTCTGGGCAAAGGGTACCTGAAGTAGGCGCCCCCAACCCGAAAATCAACCCGCACCTGAAGCGATCCCAAGGGGAGAAATCACTGTCTTTTCCTTGTATCTGGGTCCCAATTTACTATCAAAATTTTAAGTAGTGCATTCATATTTTACTGGACCTAATGTGTTTTATTAAATTTTAATCTATTAAGGGCAGCGTGATTTCTTTGTATTTCAAACAGAATTGAATTGGACTACAAGGCAGATTTCTTAAAAGACAGATCTGGCCCTATTTGCTCACCATTTCGATCTCAGGAAGAGGGCAGTTGGTGGAAGAAAGAGGGAAAGGAGGGATTCCCCCATCCGTTTTTGTGCGGATTTCAAAATCAGCCAATCTGCTTCAGATTTTGAATAGAAGATGAACACCCTGAGCTCTCTCTGAACTCGTGGCTTGAGGCAGAAGGGTTGGGGTGGGGGCATAGATTAAACTCTTCCATAGCCTCTACTGTTACAGGGAAGAAAAAGAAGACAAAAGAAGGAATTATTCCTGAAACAAACTTCTGGAAGCTCCCAGGGATGTAGCTGCAGCGCAAAGTTTAAGTGAAGGAGGGCGCTTTGGGGCTTGAGTATTGAGATACGGGCTATGTCGGAGGATGGGTCCGTTTTGCTCAAACATCTTTTTTCTTTCGAGTATGTCCACTACTTTTAATAGTAACTGACAACTGATCTCCAAAATGCTAAACACTTGTCACCACTTCAGATGGTAAATAAGGCACTATAATATATTCATGAAATAGAGAGGGATATTGCTGAAATGACTGGACAAACTTTGTTTGATATGGAATTTATTGATCAAAACTACTTTAAGCAAGAAAACTCCAAACTTGAGCCCCAAGTCCCCCCTCCCATGTTAAAGGAGTTGCTCTTTCTCCCAAAGATGTCAGGCACCCCCTATGCCCGAGGGCAAAAGCCTCCTCTCAGTGCCTTTCCGGCTCTACTCCTAACCTTTCAAAGCAAGTAGTCAGCGAGTGTCTCCAGAAATCTCTGCATCCAGCAGCTCCCAGGCCCTTCTAGAACGAAATACAGACTCACAACCTCTTTCCCTCCAATCAAAGCCAAGCAGGATTCACGGAAGAAGAGGAGACAAAAGCAAAGGCCGTCGGCGCTCCAGAAGGTATACTCCGGAGGTTGGGAGAGACTTGGCCTAGACCGGAGGCCTGTAGTGGCAGAGCAAGTCACGTAGGGCTCTCTCTAGGTAATTCTCAACAGAGGAAAGCGCCTAGCAGAGGACGAGAGAATGAAGGGAGACTAGGTAGAAGAAAAAGCAACGGTTCCCCTTTTCCCCGTGGAGGAAAGAAAGCAAAGCTCAGTTTCAAGGAAAGCAGACTGGGAGGAGGGGGAAGCAGGACGCTGCCAGCCCAGGCCGGCCGGTTGCCTTCCAGGCTCCTAGAGCCCTTTGGATTCCCTCTGGTGGATTTGCTAAGGCTGGTTGTGGCCAGGAACCCACATGCAGGGACAGCTGATTGGACCCACTGGCATCAACTAACCTTTGGAGAAAACACAATAGACTCAAGGAAACTAACATCTGCCCCGGGGAAGGACTCAAGTTCTCAGTACCTAACTCCACAGTCTCCAGAGCGCAGGGACTCGAATTCACACATTTATGAAGGGCCACACACACTCACACACGCTCACACACTCGCGCACTCAAGCAGGCACACACGTGCTGACACCAACGCACATCCATTCAGACGCTCACACGTTTCTCCCCTCTTCTTCCCGCGCACCACTTGGGGGAGGGGAGCAGACCTCTGCGTTCTGTTCAGAAGCAGGAACCCCCGTGTCTACTGGCCCCGACGAAATGTTATTTTTTGTCGCAGTGAACTTCCTTGGTCCGCGTATTTACCTCAAAGTTAAGTCCAGTCACGAAATCAAACTTAAAGCATTGGAACAATCAATGAAGACTTTTGCAATCCATGGCGCCTTGCGCTTCCTGGAACTAAAATAAATGCAAGAAATCGAAACTTAATTACTTGAAAGAAATCCAGAAATCCCTCTGCATAATTTATCCAGTCATATTTAGTAGCTTTCGTGTTCGGTACAGTGTATGTTAACTATCCACTTTTGGCTAAGATCTGGCTCCTCTAAGTCGATTCCTGAGGTTCACTGCCCCCTACCTCAGCACAGGAATTCTGTCCCGCGGAGGCTTCCACTCCTCAGAGCTGATCTTGTAACCCCCCCCCCCGCCTCTTTTTTTTTCCCAAAGGCCACCATTTGTAAAGGTACCAGAATCCCTGGGGCTAAGTATAGTTAAAAATTGTTTTAAATCTCACCCATTCTCTCTTCTTTGTCTTTTTGCTCACTAGGGCTATTATTTGAATTTGTGTGAGTTGTTTCTTTCTCCATCTGACACCAGGCCTCTTAGTAAATTAAGGCAGAACTATTTCTCTGAGGGAATAGTGCACTTCAAAAAGTACCATTTTGCTGGTGATGGGAAAATTGATTAAAAGGTAATTATTTTCTTCTCTCCAGGGAAGTTTGGAATTTTTTTTTTTTTGAGTGTCATTATCTTCGTAATGACTAAGTACCAAGTATTTGTTCTGACTGAACTACTCTTCAAGGTACTTAGCTGGACCACAAACCCTGGATACTTGTTTATTCCTCTGATATCTGTTCCTTCCAAACTCACTCATTTTCTCCTCTCCTTTAGTTCCTGACAGACAATCTTCATATCTATAAAGCACTAAAAGACCTCTCATCTGGACGCACTAAATAAAGTAGATGCTCCTGTATTGAGTTTAAAGATGCTGGCTAAGACAAATGACTTTTTCACCTATCAAGACTCTGGCACTGTGTACCATGGGGAATTTAGAAATTTGGTGGTGGTCAATGCTATGGCTAGTGAATTTGTATAAGCGAGCAGTACCTGAATCTATCAGCATGGTGAGGGTGACTCCTGAAAGGCAAGCTGTTTCATAGACACCTCATAGAAATCTGAAGTAATGTTATGAAAGAATGAAAAATACATTGGGGAACAGCTTGGAAACTGAAGTACATTTTGATTTAACTTACATTAACAGAAATGTAATGTAAAAGTGAAAGGATCTAACAAAACCATTAATAATTAAAAAATAATTACAGACAGTCTATCCTTACTATTCATAACCACTCAACACTTTAGACAAAGAAAACGGAATACTCTGAATAGGAATGAGATGTGATCAGACTGCTAATGAGAAGTTAACCAAGGACTGTGCATTTGTCAAAGGAGACAAGTTTCCTTGTTTCCCCCACCTGCATATTTTCATTCTCTCAAAGTTAGCTTGGACCTTCATATTCCATCAGCACATATTCTGAGTGTCAGAGTTTACACAACCAAAATCTCTTGAGCAATAACAATTCAGACCTTATCAAGTTCTGAGGATCAAGGGCACCAGATGGCATATCTATTAACCATTCTCATTGACAAATATTTATAGAAGCCTAAGAGATACATGTCTCTGTAACAGATTTTGGTTGGACAATCCTATCCCACAGGATTTCACAAAACAATGACCCTCTAAAGGCAGCAGTTTGTTCTCTCTCCCTGTTTGTGATCACTTAAAAAAGATTAATCATCATTTAAGGATTAATTGTCAATCTTTTTCTGTATCCCTTACCACAAGAGTTGTGCCCCTGTGTTTTTAAAAATGTGAATATATTTTTCTGTTACCTAAGAAGGGTTTCTTTTATTTCCAGTGTACATTTTTCAATGTCCAAAGACTTTAGAGCAGTATTCTACATATAAGTATGCAGTAAACCCTTAATCATGCGCTAGACCTTTAAAAAGGTGTTGGGAAGAAGGTACAGTGACTCTATTCTGATTTTCACTGCATATTCTCCTTTATTTTGTTTGAGAGACACATGGGACTGCCCCTAGAGTGCTCTGTTGACGTTTGTTCGAGGCACTGGGAGGAAATCAAAGCAGCCTGGCGGAAAGCAAACTTCACTGCCTCTTTTCAGAGATAAAGGGAAATCTTACAAAAGGAGAGATTTGCAGACATACAACTAGAATTCAATGAAGTCATGGCTGAGCATCTGCTGGGAAGCCACCAGGAAGTGGAGACCTATAGCCCATGTCAAATCGTATGCATCTGAAGGATCTGAAGCCTCTTTCCTTCCTCCCCCATTCCCAGATGAATTAGAAACAAAACAGCACGCCTTTTGTAGGAAACAGAAAAACCTAAGGAGAAATGCTAATAGGTTGACTGCAAAGATTGTAAATACTTCTTAGCTATATAAATATGAATTGAGTGCATAAAACATGTTAAATTCCTTGCAGGCATCCACTTTCAATTTTTTTTAACTGCAGCAGAAGGACCTTACAATGACAACAAATTCACCTTTAAGCATTTATCCTTTCGTGAAATTGTATATATAGCCTATGATTTGCCTGTAAATCTCATGCATATATAGAAGTATGTGAATCAAACATAGAATTCTGATATTTGTACCCAAATATGTGTTGTTTCCCTCTTCCTTTCTCTCCTTTATATGCATATACAGATCACCAAAAATGTAGTTCAACTAACAAGTGCTGTGGTAGATGCTATAGCTTTGTACCTTGACTACTTTTTTTCTTATATGCATATGAGACATCAATTTTCCCTAGCATCAAAACAAACGTACAGTGCTAGAAAGTATTAAGAACTCTCCTCAAAACAGAAATACTACAGTTTGTGGTGTCATGTGTCCATTGCACCTCTTCTTTGGTTCTCAAGGCCAAAGTAGGCATTATCAACATTATGCTCATTTGGCATATTCCTATCGTCATATTTCATTGATTTCTCTTGGCCTCCATTGATCACTTACCTAATCTGACATGGTTAGTCATTTCTATAGTGACCCTATGAGACATCATCCTGATCTCATTGCTCCTTTACCTTTTACATATCAAACTAGCCATTTTTTTTTAAATTTTGTCCATAGATTGCTGATTTCAGCGGAAAGAGTAAGGAGAATCATCTAGTTTCTCTTTAAATTGTAATTTACCATATGTTCATGTTATCTATCTGTCGTAAATATGGTAGCTTGTCACTCAACATCCCCTCCAACCTCTTTCCGGTGTGCCTTCCTGCCATGCAGGGTCCATGAAGATAAAAGCTACATTTCTCAGACCCTTGCAGCTCAGGTAGTGTTGTAACCAAGAGGCAGAAGCGTGGGTGATTTCTTCTCAGGCGGTGAGTTTAAGAGGGTGGTACTTCTTCACAGCCAACAGCTGTGCACCTCTAAGATGGTGTATTTCAGAAGTCTTTGGTTTCACCAATTCCTTCCTTATTCCTCTTCTTCCTGATTATGGTAGAGTTCACAGCTTTCCTGGCAAGCCAGTTCTGCACCATGGTTCTGGGAATCATTCCCAGAAGTTCAGCTTAGAGTCTGCTACTTCAGCCTTTCCAAAGATCTGTAAGCATCCACCTGTATTAAATCTCTCTCTTCTTAAAATAGCTAAAGTGGTTTCTGTTACTTGCAGCTAAACCCTGACTGATACTCCAGCCATAACATTATTTTTCTCTACTGCTCAGTTTCCTTTTGACTCACCTTTAATTAGCTCTCCATCTCATTCTCTACAGAATATATTATAAATATTCTCCATTTCTGCCATCATGACTTTGAGCATAACCTCACCTTATGAGTTTACAAAAAAAAAAAGGGGGTTACTGTTGCATACTTTATTACTGAACTGCTCTACCATCACCTGATAATTTTTCCTGTTTTCACCACCAACATCAGTTTCTTTGATTCCCCCGTAAGTGTTAACTTCCTCCTCCAGAGTAATTATTTCATATGTCATGAGTTCTTATCCTCTCACCTCCTTCAGAACCTTAGTCTATCAACTTACTCTTATTCTTAAATCTTCAATTTCTCCTCTCCAGTCTTACTCTTCTTACCCTACAAACATATTTAAGATGTATTAGTCATAAAATTGAAATTAAGAAACACTTTCTTAATTTTTTTTACCCCTTCAATGTCTCTCTTTCTTCACCATCAGATTTGGAAATGGCAGTTACATTTACTGCTTTCATTTGCTTACCACCCAATCATTTCTTAACTTCTGGAAAGATTATTTTAATCCTTGACTCTCTACTGATGGTACTCTGTCTTACCATTCCAATGACCTTTTAGTTTACAAATCCTGTGGTGCTTTTCCCAAAAGCATAGGCTCCACACTTGGCAATTTGTGCTGGCTCTGCTAGTTACTGACTTTGATTCTCATTTTGCCCCTCTGAAAAATGTGGATAATAATAGCAAATTCTTCCCCCAGGTTATTGAGTAGATTAAATGGCATATTGCATGTAAAAGGCTTAGCATATTTCCTTGGATGTAATAAGCACTTAATACATGTTAGCTAGTAATAGAACAATATCAACAATAATCTGCAGAATGTGAGTGCTGATAATCCTTTCATTCTTGAAATGGATTCCATGGATTTAAACATATAATCTGTAAAGGAAGGTGTGCCAGCCTTATTAGAGTTATTCTTTAGACCAGGATTTGTTCTTTCTTGGTATTCTTCTCCCACATTTTCCAGTCCATCAGACAAGGCCAGGCACCCAATGGTCCACCTCCCCAAGGCTATTATATGTTAAAATGTGGGCTTATGTAATATTTGTTAATTAACTCAAAAGTGCATTCAGAGAATAAGGCGTTTAAATGCTGTTGGTTGGTGTTTTATATTGCTCAGAGAGTTCGACATTTTCGTGACCAGGCTTCACCTACCAGTTTAACAGCATTTCTAACTATTGCCTCGTAAAAGTTCTGAGAGAAAAACATATTCAGTATCTAATCCTGAGCACATTTGATATGGTTCCTCTTCTCAAGTCAAGAGTATTGTGTACATCTACTCTCTGAGACACTGGATTTTTTTTTTCTTATTTTCCTTGGCTACTCTCCCCTCTCCCAAAAGGTAGTGCTTGCCTAAGGATCTAACTACTCTGTTTTTGCTTCCCTCTTACTAATTCCATCAGTTTTATAGCTTCTACTCTCACCAAAATCCCTCTCCAAACTCTATTACTCTGACCTCTTGATAGTCAGTTTCACATTCCAACAGTTTACTAGATTTTCCCATCTGGACATCTGCTTTATCTTCAAACTCATTCCCTACAGACCCATACCAGTTTCACTTATGGAAGTTATTATTTGACATTTGTATATTTTTTCCATTATCTGATCTCCTAAATGAGACTGTGAAATCCCTAAGACAGAGTCTATGTTTTACTCCTCTTTGTGGCCTCAACATGCTTATCATTGCATTCTGTATAAAGTAGGTTCATGATAGGTATTTGTTGACTAACTTAATGGATGATTGTTACAACAGACAATTATTTGAATATTGCGCACTGAAATCTCACTAATGCTTTTTGTCTCTTGAATCCTTTTTGGTACTTGATCCAGCTTAACAGGTAGAAGACAAACTAAGAGAAAACATTTGCATTGACTAAAAAACACAGTGAAAATCTTAATTAACAAGGCAACCTTGAAAAAGAGGATAAAAAGAAACAACATAAAACAAAATCTGATTGAAAAGTGGACAATGGATATAAATAGGCAATTTACAGATTGGCAAAGCATAGTTAGAATGATAACTATGATGAAGAGATGCCAAATCTCACTAAGTAACCAGTGAGGTACCACTTTATATCTATCATCTTTATAAAATTGGAAAGTTAGACAATACCAAAAATTATTAAGGATGTCTGCTAGGAACCACAACATAGCATTGATATACGTAATTATTGTTATAACCATTTTGAAATGCAAACTAGCAGTTCTTAGTAAAAATAATCATGCAAATGTCCTGTGGCCTACCAATTCCACTGCTGGATTATACTCCAAAGAAATTTTTCTACAGATCCCAAAGGTGACATGTTTCTATCAGTTCCGTTTATAATGACAGAGGTAGGGAGACAACAGATAGAGGCAATGAATCTTATGGCAATATGAAAAGACCTTAAAATGTTGAATGAAAACTGAATGAGGTCTATACTAGAGTGCCATTAATATACATATACAGAAAAACATTTGTATATCTTTCAAGGAGACTTATATCCAGAAACATATTCTGTTTATTAGAATAATGTCTTAGTCTCTTTGTGCTGCTATAAGATAATACCTAAGACTGGGAAATTTTTAAAGAACAAAAATTTATTTCTCACAGTTCTGGAGGCTGGAAGTTCAAGATCAAAACAGAGGCTGGTAGGGCCCAGTCTCTCTGCTGCCAAGATGGCACCTTGTTGCTTCATTCTTTAAAGGGGAGAAACACTGTGTCCTCATGTAGTGGAAGAAGAGAATAAGATAACTCACTCCCTCCAGCCTTCTTACAAGGGCTCTATCTCCATCCATGAGGGCAGAGCCCTCATGACTTAATCACCTCTTGAAGGATCCTCCTCTTAATACGATTACATTGGCAATTAACTTTCAATGTACGAATTTTAAAGGGGACACCATCATTGAAACCACAGCAAGCAAATACCATTGGCTGGTAGGAATGTAACTGGGAAGTAAATTCATTAAGAAATATTAAGGACTTCTAAGAGTTCATTTTCTCCTCAGAATTCTGCTTCTAAAAGTTTCTTTTACGAAAACAATTACAAGTACACATGAAGGAGAAATTCTGTGTTGTTTATAACAGTGAAAATTAGAGACAGTCTACATGTCCAAAAATAGACAAACAGCTTAACAAACTGTAGTAGAACCATACTATTAAATAGTATTCAGTCACTACAATCATCTTTTCAGAGAAAATTTAATGACATTAGATAATGCTTTAAAATAAAGTAAACGTGATACAAAAGAATGATTCTTTTCGTTCAAAATAAGCATACAAATGCATGGAAAACAGTGAAAATTATGTTTTTTCATTTTACACTTTGCATTGTAAGATATTTTAATTTTCCAAATTGTCTACAATGAGCTTTCATTATTCCTATTACTAGAATTATATGCATGTCTAGATTTAAATATAGTTACAGATATAACTTTCACAGGTTACACACTTTTTATATAAGATTCATTGCATCTCTTAAAGTGCTATAACTAAACAATCCATCAGCTGAACCATCAGTTGAACTCATTCACTATCACAAGCCGCAGTGAATATTTATAGCTTGAAAACGCTATTTAATTGACGTGAGAGGTATTTTTCCATCTAAGTTTTATAGTGCATCTCTGAAATGTGGAAAAGCTGACAGTCTTATATAGAGGAGCCAGTCTTGAGTATCACACACTGGGGATCCTACAAAACGACCCTCTGCATATGAGTTAAGTCATTTCAACTGTAATCCATATTGCCCCTCTTTGCTTAGTGTGGGGCCAACATGCTTTCCAGGTAGCTGAGAGACTGGACAAGAAGGGATATATTATTGGACTCCTTATACTTAATGCTTTTCAATACTATATTACAGAAAAGAGTGAAAATTTGGTTAAGGAAAAAGACTTGTTACTAAGAAAGTTAAAAAAGCATCTCAGGCCAGGTGCAGTGGCTCACACCTGTAGTCTCAGCACTTTGGGAGGCTGAGGTGGGTGGATCACCTGAGATTGGGAGTTCAAGACCAGCCTGACCAACATGGAGAAACCCCATCTCTATTAAAAATACAAAATTAGCCAGGTGTGGTGGCGCATGCCTGTAATCCCAGCTACTCGGAGGGTCGAGGCAGAAGAATAGCTTGAACCTGGAAGGCAGAGGTTGTGGTGAGCTGAGACTGTGCCACTGCCCTCCAGCCTGGGCAATAAGAGCGAAACTCGGTCTCAAAAAAATAAAACAAAATAAAATAAAATATAAAAAGTATCTCTAGTCTCGGAGGCAAGATCCATTGTACTCTGTACCTTGAATTCCTTGGATGATAGATACCTGGAGAATTTTATAAACTGGTTTTTGTTAATTGAAAAAGTAACACACCATGAGGATTGCATTTATGCTCAAGACAGTAGAGTAATTTCAGTATTTGGCCACCCCATTAGTTGCAAACACATGCCAAAGTTAGACAAAATAAAAGAAAAGGAAACTCCATAGTGACATGATAAAGAAAAACTGGTGGCTTCATCTCACACGTACCAGTGACAAGGAGAGAGAATAGACAGGAATTCTTTCTTTTTAAAATGAAACACTCCAGACTTTATGCCCACAGGTGTCCACAGGGCCATTTCTGGTTCTTCGATTAGAGCCCTGGATTCAATTACACACATTATATCACATCTCATGACAAAGCTTCAATTGCGAACTGGTGTCATTATATAGACTTAAACTCTGCCATCACCTAATTAATATATCAACAGTGAATCTAACATGTAAGGTTGATTGGTTTTCATCTAAGACAGGAGTAAAGTGATCCATATTTTTCTCTTTAGCATCTCCTAGTATTCTTTACTTTAAATATTACTAACCAGTTACCAATTCGAGTTCAAATATTTCTTTAATTGAAACTCATCATTGGAGGGACCTGAACAACTAGAAAGAAAATTATTATCCTTCCTGATGCTACTTAGACCAAATGGCCACAGAGAATCTATAGCGAAAAGAAAATTCAGGGCTAGGCTGGGTGGGGTGACTCATGCCTGTAATCTCAGCACTTAGGGAGGCCCAGACCGGTGGATCATTTGAGGTCAGGAGTCTGAGACCAGGCTGGCCAACATGCTGAAACCCTGTCTCTACTCAAAATACAAAAATTAGCCAGGTGTGGTGGCGGGTGCCTGCAATCCCAGCTATTTCAGAGACTGAGGCAGAAGAATTGCTTGAACCCAGGAGATGGAGGTTGCAATGAGCTGAGATTGCACCACTGTACTCCAGCCTTGGTGACAGAATGAGATGTTCTATCACAAAATTTATTCGTAACTGAATTTGCTGAATCAACACAAATGATTTTCTCAGATTATCAACCAAACTTTCCAAATTCTTGTTCTATACAATTTCCCTTCCAGTCTGCTTTATATAGATTCTGGGAGGGAAATGATTCAATGTTAAACCAGGTATGTTAAGTCCAGGTAAGTCTAAAATCAGATTCAGTCAGAATTGAAGTTTCACTTAATTACCGTGCAGTTGGCATGCAGGTAAACTAATTTTCTTTGTTCATCTCAATTGTTTAACTGTTTATTGAGTGCCTACTGCGCACTAGGCACTATGCTAGACTAGCTTAAGGGAGAATAAGTATATGATCATGAAATCGTGAAGATAGTTTGCTGTGTATGGGGTCAGGGAGAAGCTTCTAAAGAATTACCTATGGATATCTAGGGAGCCCACAAGAAGAAAAGGTTGTTATCTCACACCTTGGCTGCATGCTTGCTAATTTCCAGAATTTTCAGCCCCCAAGTGAAACACATGGTGAGGGAATTTTTGGAAGAACTTTCTGAAGGTATATGAGACATAAACATAAAGACTTGCTTTTTATATGGTGACTTCAGAAGGTGGGAAGCCTGCTGGGCAAGAACACAGAAGCAGTTTGTGGAGAATATGAATGTTATTTCTAAATGCAATATCTTATAATTCTATAAATTACTCTGTTGAGTGGTCCATTGCTCCCATCGCAGCAACTAAAACTAAAAAAAAAATTACAAAAATAGAATTTTTGAAGATGTTGGAGAACTGCGGAAACAAAGAATTTTGGGAGGGAAGAAGTAAAATTTTAGATAAGAAGGAGACTTTCCTAGTTGAACTGAAATCAAAGACTTCCTTTTTCTCAGGGGCATCTGATGATTCGGGGAAGGGGCATAAGCAGAGAGGCTCTACTAGGGTAGACAGACGAGAAGAACTTTCATGGCTGCCTCTGCTGGTGTGACAGATTGAAACATATTGGAGCACCAAAGTTATGGCTTGCTTTCCACATGACATATTTTCTGCCTGCTGAGACAGCTGGAGAGGCACAACAGCTGGATCAGAAAAGTGGAACGAAATATCCTCCTGTCTTGTAGAACTTAGGAGTCAAAGTCCTGCTAAATTTTTGACTCAGGTGGGTTGGCAGACCAAATGGCTAAGTGCAAAACCTCTGAAGGAAGCGCTAAGGACAGAGGACCCTGCTAGGATCTCAATCAGAACCCTGACTCCTGTGATATTGGGGCCACTAGCAAATATTTTGGGCAGGGCTTTGTCTATATAAACAGTACTGAGATGTATTATAAGATTCATATAAGGTAGAGCGATTTATTGATGAAGATTTAGAATTATGGATAGAGAAGAGATACATACTTGTATATTGTCCAAGTGGTGCATGTGAATATTCTTTCTTCAGAGTATGCAGGCATCATCTCCTCCTATTGATGTCCAGGAACCATCTCTTGATGTTCTTTATTGTTAAGTATGCTATTTTTACCTGATTGTATATCTCCCACCGTAAAGAAAAAGTAGCTTTTTGAACTGGTTTGTGTTAATACAATGTAGGGTTTCTTGCCTCTGTAGTTCCTTAGTACCATTTATTTCATGCTGGCTACATCACTACTCATGATGTTGTGGCATCCACCCTGCTGCCCATGAATACTGGCTCCCATTGATGCTTTCCAATGTGATTATTGTGTTTTGTGAATAATAACCTCAAATTGAAGTTTTACCCGTAGCACACTGGAAAATGTAAATTATAATCTGTTTTCTGGTAATATTAAATTTACTTTTCGGAATTTTATAGAATAAAGATAAAACAACATATTTTCTGACCATGTTTTCTCTTGAATCTTTTTAGGCCATGATCAATGCCTTCCTAGATTGTGATCTTTTTCAGTGTTGAGTGTTCCCCTGCCTTCCACATACCACCAACAGCAGGGAGGAGAGGTGAGGCCCATATAAGCAGAAGAAAGAATGGCCCCATTCACTCAAGAGTATCTAGGACACATTTAACATGGCATAAAAATGATCCAGGAGAATATGACATCACCACATCTATCTGGGGACAGAGGCAAGAGAAGACATTGATCAGAAAAGCCCAATGGCATTGTGGAGCCGTGGTCTTAAAAACTCCTGGAGGAAAAAGGTATGGTTATCCAGGATGCCTGACATGTGATTCAGAGTCTGCAGAGAGGGTGGAGTGAACATCTTTGGTGCCAGAGATGGAGAGCAAACCATAAAAGATAACTGGTGCCCCATCCCCTGCCTTTGGATGCTACAGACCAGAAATGACATTGCGGTCAGGAAATGGAAGGGAAAGAGTCAATACCCAGGCCCAAATACCCAGCTCAGGCCTAAAGGTTGGCGGTGGACCACTAGTAGTCCATAGCCCTGAACTCATTCCGTGTCCAATGTGAATGAGAGTAACTCAACATCAGAGTGTCAGCAGCATTCTGGTGGCCCAAACTTAGCATTATCCTGTGAAAGAATACTATACTGGCCAGCAGCAATGATCTGATGATCAATTTGTCCTCCTGAAATAAAAGTCTAACCATGGTAACCTAGGATGATGTTGAAGCTCTTTGGGGTATCTGGTTGAATCCATGGGTAAAGAAGAGAGTCTGAAAACAAGCTGAAAAGAGAAATAGGTCCCAGTATAGGCATGGGATGCACTGCCCAGATAGATCTTCTAGCCCAGTCCTACCATGGTGAGAGGAATTGGAAAATTTATGGAAATGCTTCTGATAACTAGAACCTATATAAGACTAGAACTCAGCAAGCCCTATCTGAATTGTACTGCTGGTCCTGGCCTACTAAATCCATTAGATGAGAATTTAGAAAATTTCAAGGAAGGTACTGCAAAATCCAGGGTTTCTGTGGGGCCTGGTGCAGTGCCATTTGCTCTGGTTCAAGAGCAATTCTGCCTAAATGGCCCACGCCTGAGTGATGGACAGCTTTTTCTTTTTAATAGAAATTTGTTTTTTTAATATAAATATTTATTTCTTAAAATTTTTAAATTTCTTAACACAGACCATCTTGAAGATGGAGAGTTTTTTAAACAATGTATGGCATATACAAAAAAAAATTATGTCATGTTAGAAAATAGAACTAAATAACCAAAAAAAAAGCAAAAGATAAAACAGATGATAGAATGAACACTATATATAATCCAAATATTTAAATGATCAGTTATGGACTCTTTAAATAACTGTGATTGATATGCTTAAGAAACTAGATACCAGTTGTAATTCATTAAAAAGTGGAAATTCTAGAAATGAATAAAATAACTGAAATTAAGAATTCAATAAGAGTGTTTAACATCAAGTGAGACACATAGAACAGAGGAGTGTTGGCTTAGAACATGGATCTGGAATGAATCATGGAGAGAAAAAAAAGGACGATATATACAAGAAGAACCACAGCTTTAAAAAGCTCTAGAAACTTCCAGCAGTATAAATACAAAGAAAAAAAGGCAGGTGCATCATAGTAAAACTGCTAAAAGCAAAGAGAAAGTCTTAATATCACCAGAAGAAAAACATATGTGAACTTCAAAGTAGCAACAGGAAGACTCATAGCAGATTTTCAAGGGAAGTATGAAATGAGATCTTTAAAGTTCTGGAAGACAGTAGCTGCGCATTTATAACCCAACTGCTGAGAAAGTGTACTTTGAAATGAAGGTGGAATAAACACTTTTTGGATAAACACTGAGAGATTGTTTTCACCAACAGACCAATACCTAAAGAAATTCTAAGTGAGTGCTTCAGAAAGAAGGAAAGCGATCTAAGTGACAGGCATTGAGATTTATGAAGAAAAGACTATTATAAAGGATTAACATGTGATAAATATAAATGCATATCAAATTAAAGAAATGACAGCTACTGATGCTCTTTGACTTACAATGGAGTTACATCCTGATAAACCCACCATAAAACAAAAACATCATAAGTTAAAAATGCATTTAACAAACCAGTAAACCTATCATAAAGTAAAAAAAAAAAAGTCAGCCAGGCGTGGTGGCTCATGCCTGTAAACCCAACATTTTGGGAGGCCGAGGCAGGCGGATCACTTGAGGTCAGGAGTTTGAGACCAGCCTGGCCAACATGGTGAAACCCTGTATCTACTAAAAACCAAAAATAGCTAGGCATGGTGGTAGGCACCTATAGTCCCAGCTACTCAGAAGATTGAGGAAGGAGAATTGCTTGAACCCGGGAGGCAGATGTTGCAGTGAGCCGAAATCGTGCCACTGCACTCTAGCCTGGACAACAGAGTAAGACTCTGTCTCAAAAAAAAAAAAGTAAATTAAACTATGGTGATCTGGGGACTGTATATCATAGAACGGTAGAAGGAGGTTAAGCAAAGTCTTCTAAGATAGTTCCATTATCCAAGAGATGATAAAATACAAAAGTATAGTAAACTCTGCTAAGTTAAGGATGCATATTGCAATCTGTAGATAACTACTGAAAGAGAATAAAAGCTAATAAAAAGGAAAAATAAATATTTAAAAATACCCGATTAACCCAAAAGGAAGAATGAAACTAAACAACAATGAACAAAGATCAGAGGCAATAAACAGAAAACAAATATTAGGTTGGTGCTATTAGATAAAACTGCCATAATTTTAATGGAAAAACTGCTATTACCTTTGTACCATCCTAATATTTGTATAGTTGCTTTAAACCCAAGTATACCAGTAATTACACTAAATATGAATGGAATAAACATTCCAGTTAAACAAGCATCCTCTAGGAAAGGAGTTGGCAAACTACGTAATTGGTCAGATAGTGTTTTAAGCTTTGCAGGCTGCATATATCTCTGCTACCTATTCTTTCTTCTTTGTCTTTTAAAGCCTTTTAAACATACAAAAACAATTCTTAGCTTGTATACCATACAAATCAGGCAATCTAGATTTGGCTTGAGGGCAACAGTTTGTCCATCTTCACTCTAAGCAACAATGACAGTGGTAACTACAGTGACAATATTCATTTAGGACCCACTATAGACTGGGCACACTTATTAAAAAAAAAACTTCATCTATAAATTCATTTAAGCCTGATATCAATAATGTGGAGTAGGTACTGATATAATCACCATTTTATTGAAGAGGAACCTGAGACACAGAGCTAAGTTAAGTAATTAACTTGATCAAGTCTTACAGTAAGTGACAGAACCAGGTAGTCTGGCTCAGAGCTAACCTTCCTACTGAGTTGATTAGTAATGTTTTTGGCTAATGCATAGTCTACTTGAAAACAGTAGCAATATGGATGGTTGGTGAATCTTGCATCTGAAGGGTAGAGATCAGGACCAGTTGGAAACTTCAAATATCCTCAACAAGGTCCAGCTATCAACAAGAATCATTGTCTCTATACATTCATTTTGCAATAATCAGGGCTATTAATTTATGCCATATCTAACTTAGCTTAAAATTTGTTTTTCTTTATTAAATCTAAATTTTTCCAGTCCTCACGAAAGCCCGTTTCTAAGAAATCTGTTTCTCAGTATAATGCCGATCTGAGTTTGTTTTTAAGACAATCCAGTAACTGCCAATACCACTTCTGCAATCTTAAGGATAGGCATTGATCAATTGAAGCATGTCAAGCCTATAAGTATCTTGTGGCAATTTGTCCAGATGAACCTTAAAACCGTTTGCAAGTTTGTAAAGATGCGGTCTACATTTCTGCTAGTAACATTTTGTGTGTTTTTTAAAAATCCAAGTATATAATTAAGTTGTTGTTTCTTGTTTAAATTATAGGGTTAAATGGCCTTATTAATGTGTATTATTTAGATGTTTATAAAATATCACTGTATAAATGATTATTTTTAGAAGCTTTTAATATGGTATATATTTCAAAGATTTTATAGAGGAAAAGAGGATACAATTGGGATGTACAGTTTGCAAATAACTAGATGTAAGTATTAGTGTTATTCTTTTTTTAAAAAAAAGCAGATAAAAAATTTTTAAATTATTCAACAGTGATAGCATAATAGAGTGAATTTTTATTTGAAGTTCAATTGTTGAAATTAAGCATTTTATGTACCATCATTTGGACACTCAAATATATATTTCTTAGGTTTATAATTTAGGCATTAAAAATATGTCCTAGTAAAAGTTTTCCCATACAAAGCTTAGGATAGGGATATCATAAGGCTAACTTTACCAATGAAATTGAAATATATTAAACAACACTTTCATGTTCTTTTTTATTTCTGCCTAAAAGTTATTTTAGTTTTTAAGTGAGCACTAGTGCTATATTTTAAAATATTATTTCAAATACAAATAATTCTAGAAAAAGTACTAAAGCATCAGATTAATAATATAAGGAAATACTTTTTCCCTTAAATCTCAGTTCATTTTGTACATCAGTAAAATCTCTAAGAAGATCTGTTAGATGTTGTGAACCAATTAAGTAAATGAAGTTTTACCACAGTGAACACAGA
The DNA here is from genome assembly GCA_963573385.1 of Cacajao melanocephalus. Taxonomy (NCBI): domain Eukaryota; kingdom Metazoa; phylum Chordata; class Mammalia; order Primates; family Pitheciidae; genus Cacajao; species Cacajao melanocephalus. The sequence continues at coordinate 13,494 of CAUYLG010004851.1, read as the reverse complement.
AGAAAAAAGTTTGATTCTAGTTGGAGCTAGATGTTTTAGTGCAAGTTTACAATTTCCTTCTCTTTACAGGTAAAATGTTATAAAATCCCTGGTGGTAAATTTATTTTAATTTTGTTTTCATTCTTCATTTTTCTGGCAACTGCAGTCTCTTGCCAAATAACTGTCCCTATCATTTGGCCTAGTTTTTCTGGCAACCCAAAAAGAGAGAGAAAATCACTGGAGATGTTCTTTCTGAGGCCAAACATTAGGTTGCAGCAATTGGCAGCTTTTGATTATTCTCCACTGTATTAGTCCATCTTGCATTGCTGTAAATGAATACCCGAGGCTGAGTAATTTGTAAAGAAAAGAGGTTTATTTGGCTTATGGTTCTGCAAGCTGTACAAGAAGCATAATACTAGCTAACACCTGTTTCTAGTGAGGCCTCAGGAAGCTTTCATTCTGGCAGAAGGCAAGGGGAAGCTAGCATCAAATGACAAGAGAGCGCAAGAGAAAGAGGAAGAGGTGCCAGCCTCTTTTAAACAACTGGAGAGAGCGAGAACTCCCACATCACCAAGGAGATGGCACGGAGCCATTCATGATTGATCCACCCCCATGACCCAAACACCTCTCACTAAGCCCTGCCTCCAACATTGGGGATTAATTTTTTTTTTTTTTTGATACGGAGTTTTGCTCTCTTTGCCCAGGCTGGAGTGCAATGGCACAATCTTGCTCACTGCAACCTCCGCCTTCCAGGTTCAAGTGATTCTCCTGCCTCAGCCTTCCTAGTAGCTGGATTTACAGGCACCCACCACCACGCCCAGCTAATTTTTTGTATTTTTAGTAGAGACACGGTTTCACTATGTTGACCAGGCTGGTCTCGAACTCCTGACCTTAGGTGATCCACCTGCCTCAGCCTCCCAAAGTGCTGGGTTTACAGGTGTGGCCGCTGAGCACAGATCGGGCATTTTAACATGAGATTTCAACATTATAACATGAGATTTGGAAGGGACAAATATCCAAACTATATTATCCACTAACAAATGTTCTCCAAAAGGTTTCAGAGGCAGCACCTTTTGTTGACTGACAATTTCCCTATATAGACATTTCAATAGGAAGACATCCTGAATACCTCCTTAAGAGAACTGCCTAGATTCTCTGCCTTCTCTTTTTCTTCTTCCTGAGTGCTCCACTCTTTCTTCTGGGGCCCTCCTGCTGCAATGTTCTGCAACTCACCTTCCAGGAAAGGCTCTGACATATTCATCTACATTAAGGTGTAATGGACTTACTGATGTATCAAGAAGGGACAGAGTCACCTTTTGTGCTAGTTAATTTTATGTATCAATTTGACTAGGCTAAGCGATGTCCAATAGTTGGTAACACACATTTTCTGGGTGTTTCTGTGAGAGTGTTTCTGGAAGTGATTAGAATTGGAATGGACAGGGTGAGTAAAGAAGACCATCGTCACCAATGTGAGTGGGCATCATTCAGTCTGTTGAGGCCCCAAATAGAACTAGAAGGCAAAGGAAGGGTGAATTTTTTCTCTCTGTTAGAGCTGAGACATTCATCTTCTCCTGCCCACAGAAAATGGAGCTCCTGGTTCTCTGTCATTGGTACTTGGGCTGAATTATGACATTGGCATTCCTGGTTCTCCAGCTCACAGACTGCAGATTGTGGGACTTCTCAGCCTCACTAATCACAAGTCAATTAATATAATATGAAATAGGTATATATTTATTTATAAACATAAATATTTATAAATATAAAATTAATATATACTTATATATTTATGAGTATATATAATGTATACATATAGATATATATATTCTGTTTCTCTGGAGAATCCTGAATAATGCATATTCCTTGGGGAAATCTGCATTTTAATAGAGTTCCTCAAAGTGAATCTCTTGTAAAGTGTCCAGCATTAGCAAGGAAGACAGTGGTGGAGAAGAAGTAACCCTGAAATCATATAATACAAATTGCTGTTTATTCTACTACTTGTTAGGGTTCACATGATGAGTAAAGCTAAGCTACTTTGGTTCACTTGGTGAAACAAAGGGAGAGTTGACTTATCATCAACAGAGCTTTTTTTAAACTTTTACTTAGGTTCAAGGTTACATACGCAGGTTTGTTTTCATAGGTAACCTGGTGTCATGGGGGTTTGTTGTACAGATTACTTCATCACCCAGGTATGAATCCAAGCACCCAACAGTTGTTTTTCCTGATCTTCTCCCTTCTCTTACCCTGTACCCTCTTATCTCCATGAGTTCTCATGGTTTAGCTCCCACTTATAAGTGACAGTATGCAGTATTTGGTTTTCTATTCCTGCATTAGTTTGCTAAGAATAATGGCCTCCAGCTCCATCCGTGTTCCTGCAAAGGACATAATCTAATTCTTTTTTATGGCTGCATGGTATTCCATGGTGTATATGTATCACATTTTCTTTGTCCAGTCTACCATGGGTGGGCATTTAGGTTGATTCCATGTCTTTCCTGTTGTAAACAGTGCCACAATGAACATACATGTACTAGTATCTTTATGGCAGAATAACTTATATTCCTTTGGGTATATACCTAATAATGGGATGGCTGGGTTGAATGGTAGTTCTATTTTTAGCTCTTTGTCAACTGAACTTTAACCATATGAACAGGCAAGATTTAAAACTGAAGACGATTATCTTCAATACTTCCACAGGCATGTAAGTATCTACATGCATGTAAGATTGGATGGGAGATAATGTATTTGCAAAAAGAAATATATATTTAATTTAAGCAGATTTTTAAGAATCTTAGCAGAAGCCAAAAAAGCTAACAAGATAAAATTATTCAAACTTTTACTCATGATTTGCCTTATTACTTCATTGAATTACTCTTTGCCATTTTTATGGTCCAAACAACAGAGCTGAAGAAAACTATCACTTTTAAATGGTGAAAAATATGAGAAATATAGTTGGAATTCTTTCTTAAGGAAAGCTCTTTTTGTACTTGTGCAATTTGAAATGGCAGCAATTAGTTTCTTAGCAGGACCTAATCACTTGCACAAAGAGAAAACATATCATTTTAGATACGGAATCAGCATTTGATTTGATCAGCAAATTCCTAATTTAAAGAAAGAAAAATAGCTTCAGGGCTTGGGTGGGCCAGAGTAGTGAGCCATGCATGTAAAATGCTGAGCCTCTGATTAGGAATATAAATAATTATTAGCTTATACCACATGGTGTTTCTCCTTTTTCTCTTTCATTCTCTATATCTGCAGGGTGTTTTATAAAATTTAACTGTGGAAAGGAGGGCAAGGTAGCCAAGGGGCTCTTGTCCTAGCTTGCCCCTTGTGAACACAGAATTCTCAATGTTTTGGTTAAACTGCAGATTCCTGCTGTCAGAGGGGTAAGAAAAATTATAGGTGTCATCTGTGGATGCTGTACCTAACATTTTAAAGATGTGAAGACACCTTGTTTCTGGTTCCTTTTTTCTAAAATGACAGCTAATTGTATATTCAAAAACTATAACATGAACCTATTCAGTTTTACGTAATAGTGCTTTTATGCCAAAATTTCCATTGGGATTATGGAGCCTCTTTTCCCTAGATTTTTTATTTATGGAATTAATTTTAATCAAGTAATTCTTATTCATCTCCACTGATATAAGGCAATACTACATAAAAGAAAAATAGAGTGTATTTTTCTAAACATTTTTCTGAGGATCAAAACATTGATATTTGATGGAGTTAAGAAATGTATTATATACCTAAATTTCATGAAATTCTGCCTAATACAAACAGAAGAAAGTGCGGCACTTGGGTAATTATTCAGAAAAATTTAACACATACTCTCAATCTGTTTCTGTTCATGGAAGAGTTAGTCTAAATACCCCATGTCCACAATTTACTGTACACATCAATTCAAGAAAAGAACAGATCAGTGAGCCATTTTTCATAGGGAACAGCTTTCTTTCTGTTAAGGATTAAGATGTCAGAACAGATCTCCCAGTTCACCTCCTAAAGAAATTGTGTTTACTCATATCTTTATGGAGACAACAGTTGGGTCAAGTGAATGTAGCTCTATGGATGAGCAGTTTGTTTTCAGGTAACCTAAACAGGAAATAAGCAATGATGAGCAGTGTTTATTTGCAGTCTACCTCCAAGGCCTCAACTTTACAGTAGGGCAATTTTGAACTGGCGCTGGTCAGGATCTCCTTGATGCCTTGTCCTAGTTGTGTCCCTGGCCCACCATTTATTCTTTGCTACACTCCAGGCCACACTTGTCTGGCCACTTTCAAATACTAATATTTATTCAGAATTGCAGAGAAACTTGAGTCCCGTTGCAAGCAACTCCTCTAAGTTCTTTCCTCAGATTATAAGCATTCTGTTTCATAACAGAGCTTAATTACTGCTTTATCCGTTTCAGATCTTATTGCTGACTCCCATTGCTAAAATGTATAGAATGCAAGAGGAAGATTCTCCTGGGTGACACTCTTTCTACCTGATGTTTTCCTCCTCTAGAATACTTCCTCAACCTTTGAGATGTATTTTTTAGTCTCCTATGGATATCAGTAGGAAAAAAAAAAAAAACTTTCAAACCTAGATCTGTGTGGAAGACTTTTCCCGTTCTTCTAAATTTTGGTTTCTTCTTATCCCCTCTAACAGTCGGCTGCTGAAGAGTATTTTCCATACTAGAGAATATTTGGTGGATATATTTGTAGGTATAATAATTAGTAACGTGATCCATGCCTTTTACCAAGAAAAAATTAAGCTTGTTTGGAATCTTTTATTTCAGAGGTAGAATACATAATTAGAAAGTTCAGGACAGGAACAGTGGTTCACACCTGTAATCCCAGCACTCTGGGAAGCCAAGGCAGGTGGATCGCCTGAGGTCAGGAGTTTGAGACCAGCCTGGCCAACATGGTGAAACCCCATCTCTACTAAAAATACAAAAATTTGCTGGGTGTGGTGGTACACACCTGTAATTCCACCTACCTGGGAGGCTGAGACAGGAGAATCACTTGAACCCAGGAGGCAGAAGTTGCAGTGAGCCGAGATTACACCATTGCACTCCATCCTGGGTGACAAGAGTGAAACTCCATCAAAAAAAAAAAGGAAGGAAGGAAGGAAGGAAAGAAGAAAAAAGAAAGAAGAAAGAAAGAAAAGAAAGGAAGGAAGGAAGGAAAGAAGGAAAGAAAAAAAGTTCAGCTTTAGATTTATAATATAGAGGTTTTTGAAGTATAGGTGTGTTTAGAAATATTGAAAACAGATTTATGTTTTAAAGCATTTTTACTTCACCCACATTGGAAGAAAATGGAAAAATGGAGGTTTTAAGTGTTATGTATTCTTCATACCAGTCTTTCAACAATACATGCCTTGTAAGACGAGAAACTTTAAGTCATTCACCTGACAAGAATTTGTCAAATACCTACTATGTTCCACATATCATTTTAGGTGCTATGGAATCAACAGTGAAAAAGGTAAACTCCAGAACTTACATTCTAGTGAGATAGTCAGATAGTTAAGAAGCAGCCAAATAGATGCATAAAATCAGTTTTTAAAAAGCAATGAAGAAAAGTAAAAGAAGGTTAAGAGATAAACAATAACAGGATGTACTATTTAAGATAAGTGATTCTGGAAGGACTATCAGAGAAAGTGACACATGAACCCTGCAGAAGGTGAGGAAGCCAGTCCTACAAATTTGTGGAGGAAGGGCATTTCTGGAGAGTAGAAGAGTCACACAAAGGCCTGGCTCAGGAGAGACCGTGATTCTTGCAGAATAGCCTACAATTAGGCTGCATGTTAAGAAGTGGAGGGTGCTCTGAGACGTTGGAACAGGAGGACTTAAACTAGTTGGGAGACCAAGCAAGGTTTCTCTGAGGGATGTTTAAGAAGAAAGTCCAGTAGAAAGGGAACATATTCTTGGCAGAATGGAGAGCATCTACAAAGAATCCAAAGTGAAACAGATCCAAGTGTGTTCTGTGAACAGAGAAGAGATAATCAAAGAAATAACCAAAGAAAAGTTAGTCAAAATTTTTAAAAGACTGATAAATCATATTGAATGAAGTTGGGAAAGCAGGAAAACACACAAAGTTGGTGCTGGTGTAGCAATCTCTCTGAGGACGGCTTAGCAATGTGTATCAAAATTTGAAATGTGCATTGCTTTGACTTTGAAATGCAGTGACCAGGAACTTAACCAGACAGGAACTCGAATGGACAAAGACTTGTGTTTTCAAGGCTATTCACTGTAGCATTATTTTTCTCAGCAAATATTTGGAAACAATGTAAATATTCCTCACTATATAGAGGATCAGTGAATTAAATCACAGAACTAAATGGGTGTTAAAAATAAATATATGGATCTATATTTATTATTAAGCAAAAAGAGCAAGTTTTGACACTGCATTTATAATATAATCCCATTTTATAAAAAGTGTGGTGTGGATTTCCAGTCAAGAGGACACTGAAAATTCAAGCTTATTTCAAACAACTATGAAAGGAGGTAATTCAACAATTATGAAGAAAAAAGATCTGGAAAGATATACAGGGGTAACAACAATGAACACATATATTGGTGAAATTAATAATAAAAACTATGTGTATTAAAGTAAGTTGGAATTAAATTCTAGACAACGATAATGAGAAAAATAGCAGAACTTTCAGTGTGAGTTCAAAGCAGGCTGAGGCTTTTGTCTTATTGTGGAGAAATACAGAGATAGTGAATGGCTTGAGATAACTAGAAAACCTTATAGCTGAGTAGGCATATTAAAATTTTAAATGTAAGTTCAACCATGTATAGCTACATAAGTAGGTCTAAGAAACAATATTGAGTAAGTAACCAGAGAAGTCATAGAATAATGGAGATAAAATATCATTAATCTAAAGCTTAAACATTTACAAACAGTATAATATTAAGATTCAAACATATAGTAAAAATATAAAGACATGGACGAAAACAATACATATTAAGTTCAGACGATGTAACTTTTGGAAGGGAAGGAGGGTGGAAGGATCATGAAATCATGGAAATGTACAAAGGTCAGTACAAACAAAAAAAGATCTCTGTAGCACACTTTATTTCCTAAAAATATACATCTGAAGCAGATATAGTAAAATGTTAACATTTGTTAAATTCTGATGTGAGTGCGTGGATTTTGCCAATATGAACAGAGACCTTTGATTTGCGCAATGGGGTGGCCCTGAGCTGAATGCTATTCTTCATTGCAACAGCGCAAACCTTCACAATTCTGGTTAAGTACTTACAGCTAGAGTGAAATATGAAAGAAATGTGACTTAGGGCCCCACAGGGTACTTACCTTGGTAGGGCCAGTACTCCAAGTCCTGTGCTTGCCTCTGCAGGTTCAGAAATATGATTTTTGTCAGCTTACCCCAAGGAAATAATCAGGTATAGGGCCCCCAAGTCTTACTAAGCAAGCAGAGAGGAGCCAATGAGTTCATTTAAGAAACGTATGACTATCAAAGGGGCCAGCAAGTTCACAGAGCAACTACATTGCTTCTGTGGGATTCTCCACATGGAAAACCAGGTCCTATCAAAGGATTATTTAGTTAGTGTAAGGCCAAAGATGGTCAGTGTTATTGACTTGTGATAGACTGATGTTTCCATTTCAGAGAGAATTGAATTTATCAATTGTCTCTTGAGCATCCTCCAAATCCCTGCCAGGAGGACCCAGTGCCTGTGATGGCTGGTTTGTGTAGCCCTTTCCCCAGCTGTCCTAGAAACAATGACAGACACTATCTCTGACTCTCTGCTCTGTACTTCCTGCTGCCACACCCCTGATGGCAGTGCCACCTTTTTCTCGGACTAGCCAGGGTGCATTATATTAGACTTAAACTTTCCAGATACTATTGAATTTCAGCCATGCCTCTGTGTGACTTACACTCGCATCACCTAAATTGAACTTCTGATCCCAAATCTCCTTAGCCACACTTTACAGACAGTTGCTTAGGTTACTATGACAGTTGGTAATTTTATTCATGTTGGTACTTATTAGACTTACTCCTTTAAAGCTGAATAATTTTTCTTTTTAAAAATTATTTTTTTGTTTAGCAAAGTATACACATAGCATGAAATTTAACAGTACATCTTTATTAGTATACCTAATGACTGATGGGAGTCATGGTGTAAATACCCACTTTCATGCCCCTAGGGTGGAATAACTCTGAGGCATGTGTCCCACATTTGCTCCCAGGATTTCAAAGCAGTACTAAGCCCCACTTACCTACAACACTAACCTTTAAAAATGTACTTGCTTATGCCAATGTCGTGAAGTTAACTTTGTTGTCTCTAATTTGCCTCACAGCATCATGTGCCCATCCTCAACCAATCACCATCCCTAGAGGTGTTTTGATTGGCCAGACTTAGATCACATGTCCGCCCTTAAAGTCAAGAGTGAGAAAAACATCCACCAGAACCACAATGACTAAGAATGAGAAAGGGAAAAATAAGAGGCCACTTCCAGAATTCATAGTGATTAGATGTGGAATAGCCAGAGAACAACTATATTCCATTACAGATGGAGAACTGAGACTCGCTGAAAAAGAAGAAATTTTTTTTATTGAGGCTTATACCTGGAGTGAATTATTTATTAGACCTTCTAAAGAATATTTCTCTATTTTAAACTTTTCCAGAGAGCCTTAAAATGAAAGATGCCTTTTTTAAGGAATATATTTTTCTTTGGATGGTACATGAGAACATCTACCTCCGGTGAGGCCATAGGCCAAGCATTTGGCTTTTATACATGCATTGAAATATTATTCGCCTCTACATGGACAGGATTTTTCAAAATTATATTTTAAGGAGTTTTCATAAAGAACTAACTATTTTGAGGCTCTGGCCCCAGAAAGTCTGAGGTGTAAGAAACTCAACACATTTTAAGTTTCTCACATTAAAAGGCCTAAAACTCCAGAGTGATCCTTTTTTGCTATCAGTAAATTCCTCAAACCTGAGAGATGAACCTTCTCACTGAACATGAACTCTTCCTTTACTCAACTACCTTATACTGTCCTGGGAGCGCTACATTTCTTATCAATTCAGCATTTTCAAATATAAGCATAATATCCCTCATCTTCAATTGACAGTTTAATCAGTGGATCTCTGGCTCTTCGGCATGGGTGAGTAGCTTGATCTTACTTTGTGACTGTATGATCCATAAGTCATCTCTTCAGTCAAGATGCTTCATGCAGCCCTATCCTCTGCATACAATCTCTGAGCTTCTCCTGAGTGGAACAAACTGGAAATGCACTTATACTACCCCTAGAACATTCAGAGAGTAGATAGTCACTTATTCTTTCACTGATCCATTTCTTCTAATAATAGCTCACAATAATATGAAAAATGTTGGTGAGGAAATTAGATAATTGACTGAGTAGCACTTTTCTGTCTTTGAAGTGCAGCTTCAAGGTGGGGCAAAGGAAATGACAGTAACTTAAAGTCTAAGTCTCTTTGGGTCTGTAGGGATCAAGAGGATGATCAGAAAGAGATGGCCAGAAAGAAAGGTCACACCATTCCTCTAAACCTGGTGTGACATCAGAAATAAACTGGAAAAACTCTAAAATCAAGGGGAATAGATAGGGAACTGGTATGGTTTGGCTGTGTCTCCACCCAGATCTCGAACTGTAGCTCCCATAATTTCCATGTGTCATGGGAGAGACCCCAGTGGAAGGTAATTGAATTATGGGGGTGGGTCTTTCCCATGCTGTTCTCCTGATAGTGCATAAGTCTCATGAGCTCTGATGAGTTTATAAGGGCAGTTCCCCTGCACATGTTCTCTCTTGCCTGCCACATGTAAGATGTGACTTTGCTCCTCATTTGCCTTTATCCAGGATTGTGAGGCCTCTTTGGCCATGTGGAACTGAATCAATTAAACTTCTTTCTTTCCTTTATAAATTACCCAGTCTTAGGTATGTCTTTATTAGCAGTGTGAGAACAAGCTAATAAGGTAAAATGGTACCAGGTAGGGAGTGCTGCTATAAAGATACAAGCAACTTTGGAACTGGGTAACAGGCAGAAGCTGGAACAGTTTGGAAGGCTCAGAAGACAAGAAAAAGTGGGAAAGTTTGGAACCTCCTAGAGACTTAGAGGACTCAGAAGAAGACAGGAAGACATGGGAAAGCTTGGAGTTTCCTAGAGACTTGTTGAATGGCTTTGACCAAAATGCTGACAGTGATGTGGACAATAAGGTACAGGCTGAGGTGGTCTCTGATGGAGATGAGGAACTTTTTGGGAACTAGAGCAGAGGTGATTCTTGTTTTGCTTTAGCAAAGAATTTAGCCCATGCTCTAGAGATCTGTGGAACTTCGAACTTTAGAGAGATGAATAAGGGTATCTCGTGGAAGAAATTTCTAAGCAGTAAAGCATTCAAGATGTGATTTGGGTGCCATTAAAAGTATTCAGTTTTACGTATTCACAAATATGTGGTTTGGAATTGGAACTTAGTTTTAAAAGGGAAGCAGAGCATAAAAGTTTGGAAAATATGTAGTCTGACAATGTGATAGAAAAGAAAAATCGATTTTCTGAGCAGAAATTCAAGCCACTGCAGATATTTGCATAAGTAACGAGGAGCCAAAGGTTAATCACCAAGACAATGGGGAAGATGTCTCCAGGGCAGATCTTCACGACAAGCCCCTCCCATCACAAGCCTTGAGGCCTAGAAGGAAAAAATGGTTTCGTGGGCCAGGCCCAGGCCCTGGCTGCTCTGTGCTATCTCTGAATCCCAGCCATGGCTAAAAGGAGCCAACAACATAGAGCTCAGGCCGTTGCTTTAGAGGGTGAAAGCTCCAAGCCCTGGAAGCTTCCATGTGGTATTAAGTAAGTCTACAAGTGCACAGAAGTCAAGAATTGAGTTTGGGTAACCTCTGCCTAGATTTCAGATGTATGGAAATGCCTGGATGTCCAGGCAGGAGTTTGCTGCAGGGCCCTTGTGGAGAACCTCTGCTAGGGCAATGTAGAAGGGAAATGTGGGGTTGGAGTCCCCACACAGAATCTCCACTGGGGCACTGCCTAGGGGAGCTGTGAGAAGAGGGCCACCGACTTCCAGACCCCAGAATGGAAGCTCCATCAACAGCTTGCACCAAGCACCTGGAAAATCTAGACACTCAATGCCAGCCTGTGAAAGCAGTCAGGATGGGGGGCTGTACCCTGCAAAGCCTTATGGGTGGAGCTATCCAAGGCCATGGGAACCCATATCTTGCATCAGCATGACCTGAATGTGAGACATGTAGTCAAAGATAATTTTGGAGCTTTAAGATTTGACTGTCCCTCTGGATTTCAGACTTGCATGGGTCCCGTAGCCCCTTTGTTTTAGACAATTTCCCCCATTTCGAATGGGTGTATTTACCCAATACCTGCCCTGTTGTATCTAGGAAGTAGCCAACTTGCTCTGGCCTTGTCTCAGATGAGGCTTTGGATTGTGGACTTTTCAGTTAATGCTTAAATGATTAAGACTTTGAGGGACTGTTGGGAAGGCATGATTGGTTTTGAAATGTGAGGACATAAGATTTGGGAGGAGACAGGCGTTGAATGACATGGTCTGGCTGGGTCCCCATCCAAATATCAAATCGTAGCTCCCATAATTCCCACATATCATGGAAGGGACCTGGTGGGAGATAATTGAATCATGGAGGCAGATCTTTCTCATGCTGCTCTCATGATAGTGAATAAGTCTCACAAGCTCTGATGGTTTTATAAAGGGGAGCTCCTCTGCACATGCTCTCCTTGCCTGCCACCATGTAAGACGTGACTTTGCTGCTCATTCACCTTCCACCATGATTGTGAGGCCTCCCCAGCCATGTTGGAAAACCCTCTTGCTTTTACAAATTACCCAGTCTCAGGCATGTCTTTATGAGCAGCATGAGAACAGACTAATACAGGAATCCTTTACTTAAATATTTCAGAACATAGACAATCGAGGTGAGGCAAAAGAGACAATTTCTGCAAAAGGCAATATGTGTAAGACAGCAACATTTTGCAAGCAATTTTGCATTTTTCTTAGACATGCATATACAGAAATCTTATCCTTCCCTTCCAGGGTAGGCTGTAACATTTGTGTCCCTTTGGTAATGGTCTGCAGCACAATTGAGGCCTGCTTAACTTCAGTTATATCAATGTAAAGGAGAGTAGGTTTGAAAGCTTCTTAACAGAAAAAGACTTTGTGAAGATAGTAATTGCTGGAATGAAATTCCAACTTGACATCTGTTCCAGATTCACCTGCAGCTGTTGCTTACCTATTTAGAGGCAGCTGGTGACATAGCAAAGCACAAGATGTGTGAGACAAAGAGCTAAAAGAGCTGAATGTCTCCATGCCATCTCCCGATGATAAACGTGAGATTTACAGAAATTCACACTTGACCAAAGTCACACTATTAAGTGCCAGAGTCAATACTAGAATGCAGGCCTTCTGGTTCTAAATGGGTGCTTTTTCACTACATTTGTTATGGACACTGTACTTTTGTTAATTAAGATGTCATTAGTTGGTGAGGTTTTTACGTTTTTAAGTAACAGTTTTATTAAGATAACTCACACACCACAAAATGTTTATTTTTAAAGTGTACAATTCACTTGGTTTTTGTATATTCAGAATTATGCAACTGTCACAACAATCTAATTTAAGAACATTTTCATCACTCTATAAAGAAAACCCAGGCAGGATGCAGTGGCTTATGCCTATAATCCTAGGACTTTAGGAGGCCAAGGCGGAGGGTTATTTGAGTTCAGGAATTCAAGACCAGCCTGGGAATCATAGTAGGACCCTGTTTCTACAAAAAGTTAAAAAAATTAACCAGGCATAGTGGTGCATGCCTGTGGTCCCATCTACTCAGGAGGCTGAGGTGGGAGGATTTCTTGAACCCAGGAGGTTGAGGCTGCAGTGAGCTGTGTTCACTGCACTCCAGCCTGGGTGACAGAGCAAGACCCTGTCTGAATTTTAAAAAAAGAAAAGAAAGAAAGAAAGAAAATATATACATAAGAGTCTCCATTCCCTCCTTTTTCTAGTCCCTGGAGAAAAAGTGAAATATCTGTACAATAGAAAATTATTCAGCCATAAAAAGGAAGGAAATTCTAACACATGCTACAACATGAACGAACCTTAGGGACATTATAAGTGAAATAACCCAGACAAAAAAGGACAAGTACTATAGGATCCATTTAAATGAGATACCTTGAGTAGTCAACTTTATAGAGGCAGAAAGGATGGTGATTGTCAGGGGCTGGAGGGAATGGGGAATTAGTGCCTGTTGTGTACAGAGTTTCAGTTTTGCAAGACAAAAAATGTTCTGGTGTCGGATGGTGATGTTGGTTGCACAACAGTGTGAATGAACTTAATGCCACTGATCTGTACACTTAAAAGTGGTGAGGATGGTTTTTTTCTTCTTCTTCTTCTTCTTCTTTTTTTTTTTTTTTTTTTAAAGATGGGGTTTCACCATGTTGGTCAGGCTGGTCTTGAACTCCTGACCTCAGGTGATCCACCCACCTCGGCCTCCCAAAGTGCTAGGATTACAGGTGTGAGCCACCGCGCCTGGCTCGAG